>JADGJA010000109.1:0-41242 GCA_027596035.1 Thoreauomyces humboldtii
GTGGTGGGTGGTGGCGGGGCGTGCATGTGTGCCCGTTGTGTGTACAGTCGAGAACGCGCGCGCTCACTCTGCTCACTCTCATTCTCACACGCACAAGCGCACACATAGAGATTCACGTGGGGAACGAGCGAGCATCAAGTTTCCGTCCCCAACTCGTACTCCTAATCGGGCTGATGAGAGGAGAGTACAGTACAAACAACAGCAGGGAAAGATTTGCAAAGTTGTTTCTTGCTTTCCCCCCTTTCTTCTCCTGCGTTCCTCAGGGAAGACGGAGGGAGGGGGTTGTGGTCCTTTGAGGTAGGACCGTGAGGATTGACATGCACCATCGCAGAACCAGCGGATTCAGCTAGGTGTCCCCGACGAGCCCTGAAACGACACGTCGGAGCTGTACATCTCTGTACGATCCCAACGTGAGAATTCGCAGAAATCCCCGACCCACTTGGCGCCCTCAGCCACCTCCTCTCCCCATTTCAGGAGATTTGATTCGCGGAAGCGGTCAAACATATGCAAATGCAGCACCATATCATGGGGGACAAGGGTCTGGGAGACAGACGACACTTCCCTTCGGTTCTCCAGCCAGGACCATCACGCCCTTTGCAGAAAATTATCGGGGTCCCCCCGCCCACAAAGCAAAATGGTCCAAAGGCTCTGCGGCCATCCCACGCTCACAGCCCACGAAATTCGAACAGTCTCCAGCGGCTTTGACAGAAGAAAGGCGAGCAAAAATACGTCGTTGGGGGGCGAGAGCCGCGAGACGGCCTCGAACGCCCCGACGGGGAAATCTGTCTTGACCGTTGTCCAGGCACTCCGAGAATCATGGCAGGAAGCGTTTGCTGGTCATCGGCTCCCCCTTCTCTGATACCGGTACACCAGGAATCAGAGTTTCATAGCCCTGGGCGGAGCGGAGGCGTGGAGTGGAGTCTCTGTGGAGCTTGTGTCTGTCCCAAACGGCAGTCAGAGTTCGTCCTGGAACCAGCAATCGGGAAGAACGTGTTCCTGCGCCCAGCACGCACGGACGGACGACGCTCGGATCCTGGCTCCGCTCCAACCAAGTTCGATGTTGCGCAAGCTGTATGTGTCTATTCTGTGTAAAGTCTCTATGTACAAAAGGAACCAACGGAGTGGGTTTGATGGAGGAACCAACTAGAACCTCTCCAAGGTGCTGAAGCGATTGATGGGCGGCAGACTGCCGGGGGTGGTCGCTGACGGTCGATGATGATCCTCCTCCAAATGATCCATCACGCTGACGTCTCCCGTGAGGACCTTGAGCTTCTGAGCCTGCTCCGTCAACTGCCTCTTCAGCGTCCGGTTCCTGTCCATGACGGCTACCAACTCCGTGTCCCTCTGTCGACGGGCATCGTCCGCGGCACGGGCGTGCCGTTCCGACGCGTCCGTCTCGACGCGACGGATGAGAGGTACCACGCGCCACGCTCGGAGGAAGACGATGGAGTTGAAGAGCAGGGCCTCCCGTGCCGGGAGGGCGAGGTGGAGGAAGAAGGCCAGGACCACCACGACCGCGTCGAACGCTCGAAGCGGACTTTTGAGGTAGGGCAGAGGGCCTAGGGCGACCATCCGGTACGCCGTCTCGGCGAGAAAGACCAGACGGAGGATGAGAAGGATGGAGAAGAGAAGGACGCGGGCGAATGTGAACGAGTGGATGGAGGTGTGCAGCGTCTGCGTGATGTTCAGGTTGGCGTCGAGGGCGGAAGGCGATGCTCGATCGTATATGGCTTCCCATATCGCTATTTCTGCAGCATGAAAGTGTAACGTGAGCATGCGAGCACAGCCAGCGTCTCGTAAATCGTGACCAAACCGTACGTGACACTACGACGTCCAGGAGCACCAGGCCCAACACGATCGAGAGATGTTTGCGAGACTCTAACGTCGGCAGCTGACGACCTGGTGGCTCCGGGTACCAGGTGTCGGTGCTGAGTGCGGGCGAGGACAGTTCAAAGTGCTGATCGCCAAAGTGATCCTTTGTTTCGTTTGGGGGAGGCCGTGGAGCGGTCGCGTTGCTGCCGTTGCCAGGGCGTATAGATGACTTGAAGCCCTGAAGGGTCGAGCGAAAGGAACGTTCTGGCGCGGTGACCATGGTGTTGTTGCGGTGCGGTCGCTGGGATGGCAGTGGTAAAGACCAGTCACCGATAACGAGTGTGCAAAATGGGGATCCTCTATATTGCCTGACCGAGGACGGAATGAGGTGATGTCGGTCACCGTCCGTTTTCGGCGAGTGGAGAACATGAAACCGCCCGGAGAACAAGGCCGATCTTCCCCCTCGCGTTTCAGACTCCCTTCTTTCTCTCCCGCGCTGCTCGGAGGCCGTCGCCTCCGATCTCATACAAAGTCGATAGCTTCGCGTTTTCGCCCCATTTTCCCCAAGTCGTGTTTTCCCTACCATTTTGAGAAGGCATTCCCACCATAACATACCATTTTAAAAGCACAATAGAAGCTTGGAACTTTGAGGGCACAGAGAAGCAGGTATGTAGAGTATTATTCTAGTCTTTAAATTGCCAAAATCCATCGACAGCTTCTTACTAGGGGTAACTCCTCTACTCTCAGACTGAGTTTTTGCCAACTTTGCAGCACATTCAGCCCTCCCACAACCGCCACAGTCATCCACTTCCATCGAAACTGTACGAGCAGCTACCTCAACGTATGATAGAGCTTGTGTACAAACCGAGGAATATTTGGGTTAAAACTGACTGACTTCTACTAGTTGCCGTTTTGTCAAACCGAAATCTCAACACGTCTCATTAGTAAAAGTTCTTTGACCCGTAAAATCGACGTGATCCCCGCGCAGGGGAGTCTTCTGGGTATTGGACGGACATACAGTGAAAGTTTTGTTGGCTGGAAACCAGAACTGACCAGTGTGTTTCACTTCTTGTGATGCAGATGCCACGTACGAGGGCCAGCAAGCGGAGGAGTACCAGCTTGAAGGAATGTAGCGCTTTTTTGGACAGCTCCGTTCCCATAGCTTTTTGAGGAACTTTAAGTCCTCTTGCAGCTCTGAATACTGCTCACTGTAGAATAAGGTTGCTGTATCAAATCCTCGCCAGGATTGGTGCTACAACGCCTGTGCTTCGCATTTTGGTTACTGCCCCTTGACGTCTTCCTCTAGGCCGTCAAGTTTGGCTTGTCATAGCGGGATATGTACCCTAGTTAGTTCTTCCAAGAATGTTACAGCTTCGGAGCTTGGCTAATTCTGAACACTTCGCTCATCGGATGTATTGCTCTAACATCATTATCCTGCGGGTTATATGCAATGCGGTTTTGGAAGAAATTGTGTGGGAGATGTCAACTGTGCGCTGATCCAAACGTTTGTGCCGATCTTTTGCAATGTGCTGCCGATCCTTTCCATTGTCCGAGGTTCCGAACGAACCGTCCCCCAGGAAAGCCACGGTGGCCCTTCTTTCCGGATCGGACGGGGATCCCCCGTGTTTTTCCCACGCTCCACGGCATATCGTACAGTGTATCATCGTACAGGGTCATCAAGCGCATGCGGAGTGAGGACCCGAACCAAAAAAAGACACGATGCCAGCACGATGCAAGTGTTTCGAAAGCTTGACCGAATAGAGATGGGGTATTATTTGTATGGCTACTGTATGCGATACAGTGCAGTGCAGTGCGGAACAGTAGATATTCTCAAAAGTCGTCTTCGGCATGAGTCTCGATATGTGATGTTGCCGGTCAGAGAAGCGCAACAAGGCCGCAGGCAGATGCTCCATCTGCCCGTCCCGTGCAGTCTACTTGGGGTAGTACCTGGACGTGTTTCCATTGACGACCCTATCGAAATGGGGATCTGGCAAAGGAAAGATTAGGGTGGGCTTCCACACGGGAACCGACCGCCCAGGGGAAATCTTACCGATGGATGCAGGCGCCGGCGCCGTCGCAGCTAGTCCGGCAATGGCAGCCACTCCAACCAACGCTGGAAAAGCATCGAGTGGAAAAATCCCACAAGAATGGTGAGCAAAAGTCAAGAGACGATCCTCCCCCGCGCCGAAGCAAAACTGCGAAACCTGACACATACCGAACAATTGAGCCGTCATCCTCGCGTTGATGATCTTCAGACTCCGCGTGATGTCCGTCCTCCTGTAGTTGTAGAGCAGGGTGGCGGCCATGGTCCCCGCCCATCCGTATCCGATGATCTGGTAGCGATGCCTGTTGACCGTGTCCTTCCACCCCGCGGCCGTTCCCGACGCTGACGGCCCGAGGAGGTCCGACGGTCCAGACACGGAGAACCTCTGGCTGTTCTCGCGGGCCCATCGGATGGAAGCCCGGTCGGTCACGGTGAAGAAGGTCATCGTTGGGATCATGAGCATGAGGAAGGTCTAGGAACGGGGAAGAAAGGGGGTGTGCCATCGATGAGGGGCTGTCCCCCAACGGAAACGAAACGAAGCTTCTTGACGTTCACCTTGCCCGGGACGCTCACGCGTCTGTAGAACTCGACGTTTCGTTGCGCTAGGAAGTGAGCTACGCCCATGAGCGGGACCGCAACGCCGACGGCTTTCGCTCCTTCCGTCAGGACCTGCTGGTGTCTTGCTTCGAGATCGGGCTTCGCGACGTGAGCATATGATGAGTCTCGTGGTGCGTCCATTTCTATTCTTGTTGGTGAGAGGAAGGAGAGGAGGAGGAGGAGGGGAAAGGGAAGCGACTCTCAAAAGAAGGTTTGGAGATGGAGTCGAGGGTCTTGTGGAAATGATGCGTCTTTTATGTGTATGCGAGCGTTGTATCGGAACAAACCGGGCGGGCGTTATCAGACGTTGATATGATCTGACCTGAATGATATATGATATACATGTACTGTAAAGAGGGTTGAAAAAAAGAAAAAAGCGTAAGAGGAGAAGGAGGAAGAGCCGGTCTGGGCTCTACGGAGGAACGCGAACAAACGGTTGTTTTTTTCGTGAGTCATCTCCCCCACGCCCGCCGCCGGCTCGGAAGTTTGTGACGGCTATGGCAACGGTTGATCTCAGGTTGACGACCGTCAAGCCGCGGAAGCACAGCCATGCATGCAGACCTCTGAAGCTCCCGCTCCCTTCCGAGCTTGCTTTGATCCGCACCCATCTGCATTTTTCAGTGCATCCCACCAGTCCCATCGACGGGGCTCCCCTTGCTGATACACATGGACAATACTTATTTGCGAGAAAAAAACTCAAAATAAAAAAACTGTAGATCTAGAGGACTACGGCAAAAGTTGTGGCAAAGGGCCCGTCCGGCAGAAAGACTTCGATTAAGGGTGTACGCGGGAAATGTCGAAGGTGGAGAATGTCCCTTATCTTCACTTCTGTCCACCAGCTCCCACTTTTCCCAGCTCCTCCCTGAGTTCCTTGATCTCGCAGCTCATCGCCTCGCACTTTTGCGCAAGGTCAACGTACCACGTCCTCTCGAGCTGTCCAAGCACGGGACCGTACAGCTGGACAGGCTTGCCGGACGGATCGTCCTTCGAGTGAAGATCGCCGGCCGAACTGGTGGTGACGAGCGAATCGTCGCTCCTCGACACCACCACGACCCTCGCTTGCGGTGGGTTGGGGCACGAGATGGTCCCTTCCTTTCGCCTGCCGATGTTGCTTCGGGCCCGACGGAGAACTCGTCGAGGTTCCCGCTTCGTCTCGTCGTTGTCGTTGTCGTCATCGTCGTCGTCGTGGAGGCGAGCCATAGCGTTCACGTTCGTGGAGCTTCCGTTGCGATTCCAAGACGGCCTTGAGGAATCCACGACGAGACTCTGACTCCGGAGCCGCGGTGTGGTCGGTCTGTTGGCTGTGGTCGCTTCGGGCATGGGAGATGCCGGTATCGGCGACTCCGCCCTTGTCGAGGTTTCCGACTGGCCAGGTAGCGCAAGGCATGTTCCAGGGGTGACCGCGCGTGAAGGCATCGTCGATTCGCTCAGCCTTGTGTATGTCTCCTTCTCCCGTTCAGTCTCCAGAGGGGTGGGCAAAGCCTCGGGTGCATGATCCGCCCGGAGCCCATACACCCCGCTGTCCGACGCCTCTCGCGTGTCCATCACCCTGGACGACTCTTGGCCTGGCACGGGAGTCTCGGGCGGCGTATACCCTTGCGATGCCGGGGCGACCGGCAAGGGACTGGGCATTGGTACATCGTCAAGCGCGAACGGGGTTGGGTCCGTTTTCTCGTCGCTGGTCCTGGCACTCTGAGGAGGGCTCAGGACGTGCTGCAGTCGGGTGACCGGTTTCACCGGGTTCGTTGCGGCGATGGCGGGCTGGAACGTTCGATCTGTGAGGGCTTGCCTGGCAGGTCGGAGGCCGGCACCTAACCTTGTACCGGTTCCTCCGCTCACTGTCTCCGGCTTTCGCTTGCCCTTAAAGAAGAAGTCTTTGATGTCGATGATCGACGACTTCCGATGCTGCTGATTGCTTCCTCCAGGAGGTTCGCGCTGTTGTGGCGGCAGCTCCTGCTGTTCTGGCGACATCTTTCCAGCTGTCAGTGCGTCCGTGCTCTGACTCCTCTTGAACATCGACCGCATGCTTCCCTTCAGTGACAAGAGGAGGTTGGCTGCCGATGCCTTCCTGCTAGGTTTGTTACTGCTCGCCGCCGTGGGAGAATTGAGGTTGGCCATCGACATGGAGGTCGTCAGATTCGGATGGCCCGCACGTGCCGGGAACTCGTATGGTGGTCGAACCGACAGCACAGGGGTAGATGGGTTCACATGCGTCGGATTCGCACTTGGATATATCGAGAGCACAGAGGTTCTGATTGGCGGAGACGAGGTATTGGCGGCGTTGTCGCGCTTAGACGTTGGTAACTGGGCTTTTGGGACGTAAGAGAACCGGCGCGGCTTCGTCGAATCTGCGGCTTGCACAGTATCTTGTGCGCTCCCTGTCGTCCCGTCTCCGGTACACCTATCCAATGCACCAGCGGCGAAGCTCCTGATACCTGTTACAGGAGGCGACGGTGCTGGGCGTTGCGGAGGAAGATGCGCCACGGCGATCGAGTAGGGCCTCAGTGGCGAAGTGTTGGCAGCGAGTGCCGAACTCTGTCGTGCGTCGGCCGGTGTAAGCTCGATAGGCGAAGAGTGCATTCCTGGCCGACGCCCAGTCAATTGCCCGGGAGCTCTGGGAGACCCATCAGTCGCCATATTCTCGCGTGACGGAAGCGGTTCGAGAAGCGCCTGCGCCGCTTGAACCTCTAACGCCTCAACCGGGACCCGCGTATCAGCTTTTGCGATCGGGGAGAGTATTGACAATTCCGTTACATTGGATGCCGTGCTCTTGCGTCGAGGTGACGAATTAGAAACTGACAGGCTCACGTTGTCCTTCCAAACCCGTGGTCCTGAGGTAGCCAGGTTGACTGGCCCTGTCGGCAAGGACCCAGGAGTATGATTTTGGGATTGCATCCATAGGAAACTGGCTGGGCTGCTCGAAGTTGGCGTAGTGGTGTCGGCTGATTGGGACAACTTCGAGACAAAATCGCCTTGTGACATTGGTACTTGGATAGGCGAGGACGTGGCTGTATTCTTTGAACCATTCTCGAATGTAGCAGTATTGCTAGCTTTGGCGATCACTTGCTCAGCTGCGGGCGCGATGGCGGGGTTAACGAGAGACGGAGTGGCATTCAAAGGCATCACCGGAGGTAGTCCCGCATTCAGCGGCGCAGAAAGCCCCGCCCGGCGCTCAGCTGCTCGTGACGCCAGTAGTGTTTGCTTCGGACCGCGTTGTGGAAATCTTTGATAGTCGTCCAAAAGTCCCGATGCTGTCGATAGGTCCGCGGCGCTGGACCCGCGGATAAGCGGTGGTCTGGTACTGTCCACGCTAGCGGACGAGTCCGCATAATCCTTCAGATTGGGTAAACTGGGTCTCTTCCTGCGGATGCGACCGCTCCAGCTCGCAAACCACTTTAAGGATCGCCCAGGCTTCTCGAGCTTCGTATCCGATACGCAACTGCTCGTGTCCTTGTCGTCGATGATAGGTCCTGCTCCGACGTTCTCTTCCAGGCGCTTGTCAATGGACTCCACCCATTTGCACTTTTGCTCCGCATTGAAGGCACTGATCGAGAGGGTTTTGGACTTTCCATCGTCCGTTTGGTAGGAGAGCTGGAAGCTCAAGCTCATGGCTGAATGAAATCGGGGCATAAGTAGTGTGGTGAAGTCTCCCCTGATGCTTGAGCGACATCAACTTACCATCCCCTTCACTGGCATCGGCGACAGTAACGATAACCCGGTTGTTCAGCGGCACTTTTTCAAGCAAGTTCAATTTGATGTCCGCATCATTACTGACTTGCTGTGGTTTTACGATCAAGAGAATCCTGGCGAGCAGATAAAACCTTCGCTCCCTTTTGCGTACCCCTTCCAGAAGTTTCAGGTTGCCTTCAAGAATGAGGTCTCCGTAGAGTTGTAGACGAGGGCCCTAGCATAGGCGTTAGTCAGCTGGGTCCTCCGATGCAACGCGGTGGAGTATGTGCGTGTACACACCTCCCATCCGACAAGCTGACTTGTCAGTGTCTGCACGAGTTGCTTGTTCTCATTGTGACGCTTCGTGGTTTCGATCTGTTCGACGATCTGGTCCAAACGTAGGCAGGCGGCGGTAAGGGTGTCACGATCCGGATGCGACGCGTCCGTTGCTGTCAAAAGCTCGTGCATAGCAGCTTGGTAGCGATTTTTCCATTGCGCAGGCTTATGCAAATTCGAGACCATGTGAAGGATAGGTGGAGTTGAGACAGCTCCAGATGTCTGCGGAAGGTTCAGTCAGATTCGCTCGATTACTGAATGATAAGATTTCGATCGGTCACCTGTAGAAACCGTCCCATTGGTGCATTCTGGACGTACTTCGTGGACACGGTGACTGCGGCTGGAAGATTCGTCAGATAATCGCAATATACCTCCGAGAATTGATCGGCCTGGCACGGTAGAAATAGGTTAGATTACTTCTCGCAATGTCGAAAACAATTTCTGCAGGCGGAATTACCATGTCCAGAAAGCATTTCCCGATCATCTGATGGCCGTCCAAAGTATCTTGCAGATTGGCGAGATACTCTTTTTCGAAATCCACAACCTCTTCAATGTTACCAAACATTGCAGCATGGTCGCAGTGCGGAAACCAATCCGAATGGGCCCACAGAGGATACACAAACTCCTTTGGGATATGCAAACAGTCAGCGACAGGAAGCAACAGGAACGACCGGATCATTGTGCTTACATCCATGAAACGCTGGAGAGTCTCGAGATATTGTTTCTCTGAAAGAATGAGATTTTCCAGCAACATTGTTCGTGCACCGCCTTCGAGTCTTTCATCAGGTTTAGCACTGAGAGTAGGACTCGGCAACGGGTCTCCTCGAACTTCATTGTTGACCATGATGGTTCGGAGGCGTAGATCGTCAAGCTCTGCCACTGTATTGACGAACTAGCAAGGAGGAGGAGTTTGAGGTGCCGATGAAGTCCACAAAAAAGAATTTGCCTCGTTACCTGCATGTCGACCTCTTCCGGTGGGATGTCGTGGTTCTCGACGTGGTTTGCGGGAAACCAGCCGACGCGATCGTGCAGCTGTCCCTCCGACCAGCCGCCTTCGACGGTTCGCACGACGCGAATGACTTCACCTTCCACAAAGCTCAACTCGTCATTTTTGACGGCTGAGTAGGGGTAAACCGTGATGCAAAGCTTTCGGTGAGCGGGATCCAAAGAGTGATCTTGACCCGGGCTTCCATCCTCAACGGGGTCAGCGCGCGAATGTGAAGCATCGACTTGGCCAGCATGTGGAGGGGATGGCGAGCGATCCTCGTTCCGACAAGGTGCAGGTCTTCGCGGGCCCGGCCGCGGGTGTGTCGATGTGAAGGTTGTCATCGCTTTCGCACTGCGCGACAACGCGACTACGGGAGGTGACGAAACATCGCCAGCCCTCGCAACATCCGGCTCGGATAACATGCCTCAAACACAGAATAGCCTGAGCGCGGGTCGGCGATGAAGGGCAATCCAGCCAGGGGAATGTCAGAAAGATGGAGGGCCTGGCTGTCAAGTAGTTTCGGGCGAGCGCTTCGAACGCGATACGTCGTTCGTCTTCTCCTCTGCCCCTTCCGGCTCAGAGAGACCTACGGCTGATCCGCAATCCAGCAGCACCTGATGACAGTATGCAATCGAAGGTTGAAGGCGTCTGGCGAGGAGTAGATGGAAGTAATGAGAATTCCTCTCCCTGGGGCCGGAGAGCAAATGTGGTGACGAGAGATCTTGACCGTTCGTGCGGAGATTCCAGTTCAACACGAGCAGAACAAGATTAGACGGCCGAGATCTCTAACCGCAGAGGTTCCTGCAAAGGATGGATAAGGATGGAAATGCCTCCAGGCTGCTTGCGTTTGGGACGATGGGATGCTGGGGGGACGAGACGTGGGGACGCCCAAAGGGGGCTGCGAGCGTGGCCACGCTGAACGAGTGGCTGGCAATTTCATCCCATTTGTCCTTTTCACGCGCGGCATTATGAGGGAAACCCACGAGGAACAAACCCCTGAACAACGACATGGAGGCCCTACCACTCTCACAAGTCCCTTTGTCGAACGCAAATGGAGGGAATGGAGGGGCAGTCATCTCGCCGCAGAATGGGAAAGGCGAGACTCCAGCTCACTTTGTACGTTGAGAGTTGCTCATTTTGTCCGCACCCTTGAGCTGGTCTGACCGGGTATGTTGATGGTAGGGAGACATTATGAGCTCACGGGAGACGAACCTGGTCATTCCGGCTGGGTACACACCCTTGGAACGCATTCTACTGACCGCAAACGGGAACGTGCAACGAATACTGAGGTACAGCGTCTCGCCACAACCTCGGCGGCAAGGCTCATGGGTTTCATCTCACGGTTCTCATCCGGCGGATAGCTCCTTCCATAACTCCAAGGTCACTGTGGAGATATTGAAGAACGAACAGGTTTCAGACGGTGCAAGCCCCGTGTTCCATCGAAAGGTCTTGCTGATGATCAACGGAAAGGTATGGAAGGCTTCCATCGCCCATTCAACCAGCGAGGCCCTCAAGCAATTTTCCCATACCATGTCTTCTTCGATGCCACGCAGGTCAGCTGCACGGCATCCAGCACCGTGACGATTCACGACCCGCGGTACACGAAGCTGCTGGTAGAGCAGCAGGTAGGGATCGGTCAGGTGTTTCGATATCTTTCGGTGCTGCCAGAGTTTGAGCTAGTGGATATCGGACGGGGAGGCAACTTGGAAGATGCAAGGACTTTGAAAAATGGATCGGTCAAGGAGGGGTTCTGGCGCAAGTACCAGTTATCGTCACCGGGTGTCATGTGTGAGATCCGTGAGGACTTTCCTGGCGATGTGTTTGAGACTGGAGAGACTTTGGTATAGAGTGAGGAGACGCTGCTTCAGACAGAAACTCTACATGTAGATAGACCACATAACGACTTTGTTGGCTTGAAATCATGTTGGCCGTACGCGTCGCTCGCCATCCGATTTGCGCAGTAATCGCCAAAGAGCTGGGGGGTGGCTGGTAGGTTCACACGATGTGCTTACGGTACCATCATCGCTCGGGGTTGCGGCCAGCGGTTTCACACCTTTCCCCTCGGTTGCACACCTCTCCTCCTCTGACATCGCACTTTCAAAAGCCATATCAGCAATGTCAGACATATCAAAGACAAAGAAGCCAGCGAGTGAGTCGGTGGGCCACGAGGCTTCCTCTAGATCCTTATTCTCATGGCGACCATGACCGACTTATCCTTTGAATCAAATCAGATACCGCTTTCAAGCAGCAACGCTTGAAGGCTTGGCAACCTATCCTCACGCCAAAGACGGTTTTGCCGGCATTCTTCCTTGTCGGTGCTGTCTTCATCCCTCTTGGAATCGGATTGTACATTGCCTCGGAGAGGGTACGTCTTGGACTTCCTTGGGAGGAGTTGTATCGTCCAGAACGGTGGATCGGTGCAGCACAACGACCGACGACTCCCCACACCTGACTCTCGGATTTGATCTGGTTTAGGTCAACGAAATCAGCTTTGACTACACGAAATGCCGCAACTCGGACGTCACGGGCGCCAGTGGACACGCTCCCATCGTCAGTTGGAGCTGGGACGGTCCAAACAACAACTGCAACATCGTTTTCGAAGTCCCAGAGACCTTCAAGCCCCCTGTCTTCATGTACTATCGCTTGACAAACTTTTATCAGAATCATCGGCGCTACGTCAAATCGTTCGATGCCAAGCAGTTGAAAGGAAATGCAGCTCCCGCGGACGACAAGACTTGCACGCCATTGACGAATCCCGATCCGAATGAGCATGTTGTAGTGAACGGGGTCAATCAGACTGTCGGCGGCGCTTCCTTCTACTACCCGTGCGGTCTCATTGCCAATTCCATGTTTTCTGGTACGGCAGAGCACGCGGGATCCCTTAAATGAGGAACCTGAGACTTATGAACATTTCAGACGACATATCAAACCTCACATGTGTACAATCGGCGACTACCCAAACCACCTGCGCTACCACCCCATCCTATCCATTTTACGAGAAGGGGATCGCGTGGCCGACCGACGGAGACCGCTTCAAGCAAACAAATTACCTGCAGACCATCACGAACGACACGTTATTGACAATGACGTTGATTCCACCGCCACTATGGAGGACCGCGTTCCCGCAGTTCAAGGACGGATACACACGGGCAAATTTCCCGGACATCCACACCTGGGAGCGGTTCCAAGTCTGGATGCGCACCGCCGCACTCCCGACCTTTCGAAAACTCTGGGGACGCAACCTGGACGACACGCTGTACCCGGGCACCTGGTCCATCGTCATCAACGACACCTTCGATGTCACGAGGTTCTCGGGATCCAAGAGCATCGTCATCTCCACCGTGTCGATCCTCGGTGGAAAGAACCCGTTCTTGGGCATCGCGTACATGACCGTCGGCGTCATCTGCTGGGTCCTGGGATTGATCTTCCTGCTGAGACACATGATCAAGCCAAGGTATGCGTGACCCGTGCCATTTGACGCGCGACCTTGTTGCTTACATGCTGCTTTGCAGGAAACTCGGCGACCACACATATCTGTCCTGGAACCAACCGAGCGCGGCACCTCAGAACGAGGTCCGGGGCCCAGAAACATCGGTAGGTAAGCATCATTCGAGCTTCTCTCCATTTTCCCACATCGTGCCTAATACGCTTGCTTCTTTAAAGCGCGGTGAGCGATCGTCGCTCATACGATAGTAACTTTGTTCCTTTGTTATTTGGAAATTTTGAAATGTATCATCATACTGCCGCTTTCGGTCATGTGTGCTAGTTGCGAGATGGCGCGGCTATACTTCAACGGATAAAATATTTCTACAGGGAGATGCATCAAACGGATAAAATATTTCTACAGGTTGAGAGCCTGCAACTGCACCTCCAACTTCTCCAGTTCCGCCTTGGCGTCCTTGGCGACCAAGTGCGCGATCATCGCCTCCGCCTTGACGTCCTTCCCGACGATGTGTCTGAGGGCCAGTCCGTGCGCCACGTCCAGGGCCGATTGGGGAGCACACGCAACGTCAGGCTTGACGCCGACGCCCTCCCACCCCTTCTTCGTGACCCGGTTCGTCGTGACTCCGATGCTGATCATGACCTGGAGGTGGTCGCTCAGACGGAACCCGTGGCACGGATGACCCCCTCCGCCCGTGTTCTCCCCGACCACCGTGGCCCGTCCGATCGCCTGGGCGGTCCCCGAGAACTTTTCGGCGCACGAGAACGTCTTGTCGGACGTGAGGACGTACACGGGACGCTTGGCCAGGTACCTGGTCCCCGGCACGTACGTCAGGGTGTGGCTCGGTTCCGTCGTGTCCGAGGGTCGCCAGTAGGTGTCGTTGGTGTGCACGCTACGAGGCGTGAGGTACGAGAGGAGAAAGTCTCCCGCGTCGCCGTCACCGCCAAAGTTGGACCGAAGGTCGACGATCAGGGCAGAGGTTCCCGCAAGCAGGGTGAAGGCCGCCGTGATCATGGGGCCCGAGCTGACGAGAGGGAGGAACCCGCGGAGAGCGAGGAGCCCGACGTTCCCCTTCAAGATCTCCACCTTGGAGATGCCCTGTCCCATCTGGTCGGAGCATTGCCACATCGGGGACAGGGCGTCTTCCTCGTCGAGGGACTGGGATTCCTCTTGGCGTGGCGGGACGTCGGCGGCGAGAACGTCGGGGGAGAAGATGACGTCGAGATGCTTGTCGTTGTTGACGTGCAGGAGGTCGACGGCGAGGACCTTCGCCAGAGCCTCCTCGTCGGCCACATCCTCGTACGCGCCAGCGTCTAATCGAGACTGGATGTACTGAGCGATCTGCTCTAAGAAAGGAAAGCGAGTTTTCGTGAGCAACACCTCCACTGGCTGGTAAGAAAATCGATAGCTCACCTCCCACAGCTGGGTAGACGTAGTTCTTGCGCAACTGCTCGACGAGCGTCTCGATCTGGGATTGGTATTTGACTGCGGTCATGTCTTGGGAGTTGCAATGGATTGATGGTTCACGAAGAGGTCGTGGGGCATGAGAGATGAAGGCTCCTATTTGTAGGAACGGGGGGATTGGGGGGATTGTCGAGGTGTCGTGGGCCAATACTATCAAATCTTCTCGTTCCTGTCGTTGCCGCTTTTTCGATAGGCAAGTCGCACAAGGCGTTTTTGGGGGCTGCAAAACAACGTGGACTTGTGTGCTCGCTTCCTGTGAGCCCACCCCAGAGCAGCCGACCGCGCTGATGAAGGGGCTGGAGGAGTGTGCGATGAGGGGAATACGCCAACTATTATCGAGCCACTAACGGTTGGAGATCTTCACACTTACGCGCGGAAATATAATACTTGCGTGGACCATTGCCGATACCCCACAGAATGGATGAGCTGTAGTTGCGTCTTCTGTTGAGCGTTCGGGCAAGCGCTCATGATCAACGATGATATCTTTCTAGACTAGTTCTCGATGGGGTGTTTAAGAACCTTGCCGTAACTATCGCTTTCGGCAAAGTCCAGCACCTCCAAGATGGTACGACCACCTGACTTTTGCACCGCGGCCACCATCCTTCGTCCATCGGACCGCACCCTCCAAACCGCATCCACGTCGTTCATAAACTCTCCCATAGACCGTCCCGGAGGAGACGAAGCAAGGTCCCACATCTTCACCCCACCTTCCGAACCCGAGAGCAGTCTGCCAGACGCCGGGTCATAGTGGAAGCAGCAGATGGCAGCATCGTGACCGGTAATCTTCGCCAGGCACTCGCCCGAATCAGAAGACCACACCCTGAGCGTCGCATCGGCCGCAGCCGAGATGATGATGCGATCTGTCGGATACGCCAGAAGGCCAACCAGGGAGGTGTGACCCCGAAGATTGAACAGAATCTCCCCGGTTCGCGTCGACCAGACCTTGACGGTGGCGTCCATGCTTCCACTCGCGGCTCGCTCGGAAGCGTGACAGTAACCGACGCTGTAAACCTTTTCTTCATGGCCGACGCAGTTGTGCACGAGGTCCCCGTCCGTGTTCCACACCTTGACCGTCCGATCGTAGCTTCCGCTCACGATCGTCGTCCCGGCGGCCGCCACGGACCGAACGGAATGTGTGTGTCCTTTCAGTACCTTTCGAACAAGAACGTCATCTTCGACGATTATCGGCGGATCCTCGCATCCCATCTCGAAGCCGGCAGCAGGAGGCGCGTCCGAAACGTCCGGCACGTCCCAGATCCTCATAGTGGCGTCGCGGCTTCCTCCGACGATCAGAGGCACTTCGGGTTCCATCCTCCCGGTGCGTTCGTTCAGCTGCGGGACCAGAAGCGCCATGGTCCGTATGGTGGACCCGAAACCTCGTAGGACGTGGGTGCAGATCCCGCGTCGCACGTCCCAGACCCTCACGGTTCGATCCGTCGAACCTGAGAACAGCGTGTTCTTGTAGAGCGATAGACACCAGACTCCGCCTTCGTGGCCTTCGAGCTTATGTAGCAACTCCCCCGTGGCGATGTCGTAAACGTTTATCGTTGTATCATCGGAGCATGTGATGATGAATTCGGGATCAAGCTGGAGGGAGGTGATTACGCTGAAACCGTGGGCAGGTATAGAGATCTTGTTGTATCGACCTTGAGCCCAGTTCTCGGTCAAGACATCACTGTGAGCCATGTTGGACGCAAGCGAACGAAAACAAAGGCCTGTCACCGTCGGTGTAGGTTCTGTGAGAACCGAGAAGCCCCTTCCTTGCCGACCCCACGTCATCATGTGGCGTTGCGCTCCATTACGGACGTTACTTCACGACGCTCGTCGCTCCAATGCCAGCACTCGGACCCTCAAAGGGCAGACTCCTGCGGGGGTGTATGCGAGAGAAATGGCATGACTGACGAGATCCTGGCAGCTGCACAGGTCGATGGATCGTCTTTGGTGCCCGCCCAACAAACGGGTTTGAAAATATCTACATTCTACAATCCGTCGAAACGCCCAGTCATCACTTGTTATGCCACAGAAAGTTCTTGAAGGAGTCAAACGTCTCAGAGTCGTTGTACAGGTACTGCATCGAGGCCTGTAGGGACCCCTGGAGGGTGTCTCTGTTGTGACGGAACAGCCACATGACGATGCCTGTGAGATGCGCAGTCAGTACGTAAGACAACACCCCAGGTAAGTGTGTGGTAAAGGTGTACGAACCCCAGATCAATGCAGCGAAAACCGGGAAAGTCTGTTTGGGTTCCGGCAGGACCTGCTTCTTCACGGACAGCTTGGCCAGACCGACCAGGATGCGCGAGAAAAGATACAACACGATCTGGAAAGAGAGTTCATCGGAATCAAACGACTGGCTCAGGTTGTGTAAACGATTGCTGTTGCTCTTCTCTCTTCTCCTCACCTGGTTGTTGACGTTGTTGTTCTTCCCGAACACGAAGTAGCCTCCCACGACACCCGCCACGAACGAATCGAGGTTATGCTCTTTCCCTTTCACGTTCCTTTGCACCGCCATAAGGGTCTTGTAAATAGTCACAAAAAACGCCAGGTTGCGACTGTGCTGATACGTCGCTCGGATGATGAACCGCATCTTGTCCTGCAAGCTAAGGGGCAGACCAAACGACCGAACCAACTTCAGCAACTCCGGATCACTGCTTCACTCCGACCAAGGTTCCCCAATCCCAGATCAGCGTTTCCATATGCCCCAACCTTCCAGTTCGGAAAAGGAACGTCATCACGAGCGCGTGTGGGAACCGCACTTTCGCGCCTGCGCCCCAGGCAATCCCGAAAGCATTCAGTAGGAACTCTTGCGAAACTTTGTCCTGGAGTGGACGAAGAGAACGCACCATACACGGCTCCATTGCGGAATCCCTTTACGATGGACAGGAGATCATGTTGTCCTCCCGTGGACGAGGCTAGAAGATGGTTGAAAGCGTCCATGGTAAAGTCGCGAGCGGCACGCGTGGAGCTCGGTTCCAGGCGTCGTGAAAGAGGACCTGTCTGTGAGAAAAGTTTTGGGGCAAACTCAATGTGGACGGAATGGAGGAGAGGCCTCTTGTAGGGTCGAACCTGACGAACCTGCTTCCGAGGTCGTGGCGTGACAAAAGTGAGTGAGACGCAGACTCCCTCCCCTCTGAGACTGGGTGAGACGCGCGCGGGAGGGAATCGACAGCGATACATTGCCAGGACGCCTGAGGGTCAATAACCAAGACATGATGGATGTGTAACGGGATTTTGTCAAAACGAAGAGCCCGATGCAGTTAATTTATTGATACGAGGCTACGCCAGGGTTCCCGCTCGCATAGATCGTGAGAGCGATCACTGTCCAGTCCAGTAATTGAAGTACTTGTCTCCGTTCTGTAACGACCGTTTGAGAGTCAAATGAAGGCCGGACTGCTCGTGAGATGGTGCAGACTTACCTCGCGCATATTCTCGCTGAGAACGTCCCATCGTGTCATTGGCCGTCCCTCCGTGGGATGCGCAGGCGCCTCCTTCCTCGCTCTAGCCAGATCATCCCTCAGCCACTTCTCGACAACGAGCAGCAGAGCCGAGTTGTCCTTCCTTCCCTCCATCTCGGCGAGCTCGGGGAACCCCTCCGGACTGTTGACGTCCCGAACCTCACGTACGGCACCTGCCGCCATGTGCGCAACGTGCGTGGACCAGCCGCTGAGATAATCGAAGATGTGGGTAGCATAGAGGATGGTGGCGTTCCTCGACTCCGTCTCCTCGCGTAGGAAGTTCAGGAGAGCAGACCGAACGAGGACGTCCAAGTCGACGGTCACTTCGTCGAGAAGAAGGAGATCCCAGGGCTCCATCAGACCAAGAACGATCTGTACACGACGACGTTGGCCGTCGGAGACTTCATGCATGTGCCAGTTCGGATCCACGTCCATGATGTCGAGAAGTTGCGCTGAGATGGTTTATGTAACATGAGTGAGCCCTGATGTTGTGGCGAATGTGGACAACATGACTTACAGCAACGTTCTGGATATCGCTCCGCGCCCAGAGTTTGCAGCAATTGGAACACGGGAACGTCTCGTCGAACCTGAAGCGAGAAAGCTCAATCATCAGCTGGTTGTGCTCAAGGAATGGGACCCATAGAAACTCAAATTCAAGTCAACTCACGATGGGATTCTGAGCCCACTCGGTGCCAAGGTAGGTGATGTTCTGATGGAGGAGAAGATGTCTTTGATCAGAAGGCTGAGAGCTGCAGTGAGAGCGAGAGAGGGTTCGAGACGCTTGAAAACGAACCTGTGAGCCATCATAGAAAGGGTTCTTGCCCAGAACGTTGACACCGGCAGTCTTGACCAGTCGCTTCCCCGCAAGGATTCGCAACAAGGTAGACTTGCCCGCTCCTGAGAGAAGCAGATAGGACGGTAGATGAGCAACCAAGAGCTCAGACGCGGAACTATGAACGCTCGGGTGCTCCGTACCGTTGGCGCCAACGAGCAAACAGCGGGATCCACGGGGTATATCCAACGACACATCCTTGAGAATGTCCAGAGGAGCTGGACCTCCAAAGTTGAAGGTGAGATTGCGAACGTGCACCGCTGCTGAAGCCGCGTCGGTGAGGATCGGCTGGGCGGTCATGGTAAGGACAGGGGAACAAGGAATCGGGGTGTGCGAACAGGGGGAGGGAGAACTAGCTTGCTGCCTGCTGCTTAAACTTTGCGGGAGCCCAGAGTCTAGCTATGTCGCTTGTTACAGGGAAATGCGCCAAACGGATTGACAGAAGTATTCAGTAACCACGGAAGAGGAGAGAGGGAGGACGAAAAGACGAGAAGCGGAAAATCGCAGGAGCTCACGGAAGGAAACCCCGTCTTTTTGGGGTTGTCATCGGCGAGGGGAGAGACCAGTATGACTCACTTTCCCTTCGAGGGATCGGCACACTCGCGCGTCCGAGGCTTTCGGACTCGAGGTGTCCCGTCGTTGCGGGTGACAAATAGCTAACGTTCTGCACCACTACGAACGTCCAAAAGTCCTCGCATCCTGCAGTATCACTGACATCCGCCCACTCTCCCACCGTCTATCCGTAATCTGCGCGAGTCGTCCCTCCGCTCAGCTGCCGATCAAAGTCCCGAGACATGTCTACTTCACAAGAACCACCAGCGGTTCAGCAGTTTGATTACTCAAAGATTGCCAACCAGGATTCCGGTAACTGAGGCGATGTCTGGTCCGCGCTTACCATTGGTCTTGCTCATGTCTTGATCATATTCAGCTACTGTTGCTCTGGAGAGGGCCACGGGGCCGCCCGTCGAAGCTCTACTCAAACAAGCCGACTTGATCCCGCGTCCCTCGAAAACGAAACCTGTTCGCCTTCTCGACAACGCATGCGGCGCCGGCCTAGTAGCGTCTCGCTACTTCTCTGCCCTTCAAGACAGGGAGAACGTCACGGTCGTCTGCGGTGACCTCGAGGCTCACTGGCTAGAAGGCATCAAGAAGCGGATGGGCGCTGAGGGATGGTCGGCTGAGGCCAAGGTCGTCGACGCACAGGCCATCGACTTTCCTGATGGAGAGTTCACCCACGTGGTCACGTCCTTTGGATATCAGGTGTTCCCCGACCCGTTGCTGGCTCTCCGTGGTAAGATTATCCAGGTGGCTGCACTTCTCTCCGTGCGTCCGTGACCCTCAACGCAACCTGGCTTTGCAGAAACCTTCCGTGTCCTCAAGAGCGGCGGAAAGTCCTCGGGCACGACCTGGGCGAGCGTTGGGTGGCTGCCGAAACTGCAGGAAGTCAACACCTCCTACCCGACGCCCCCTCCGTTTCTCGGGGACTGGGCCTTCCCCGACCGAATCCGACGAGCCTTGGAGGAGTCGGGGTTCATCGACATCAAGGTCCAAGTCCTCGAGTTCGAGGTCCTCATCGAAAGCCTAGAGGTGTGGGCGGGTCAGATGCGCTTCGTGGCCGCCAAGGCCCTGGAAAATGGAGTGGAAGCAGAGATGATGCGTCGACAGAGGGAGAAGACGGGAGAAGGACAGTTCAAGCTGCCAGGATGGAAGGCTTTGATCTGGACCGGAACGAAACCGTAGATAGAGCGACTCCAAGACCCTTTGCACAGGTGTACCCCAGCTGCCCACGCCTTTTCTCGTCTGTGCTGCACACTTTGGATATATACGTTTCGGACTCTGAAGTTCTGTCTGGTTTGCTGTTCGCAGGTTCGCTCTGGAGCTCTGGGATTCGCTGCAGCTTTGCTGTCCGAAGGTCCGAGATGTCGGCCGTCCTTGAGGTTTCGCCTCCGGTCACCCTCCCACGGGTACCATCACTACGCGGGGACTGATCAGCAACGAGCATCACTTTTTCCACTGCGCTCCTCGTCTTGTTACTAGCCCTCTCTCCATCAGCTGATTTCGAGCAGGCTCGGATCGACATGGATTATGATGACGATCGCCAGGCTCTTGAAGATGAGCTCTATGCCGAGCCTTCCGATGACGAGACGGAGAGGTAACGAAGCGTTCGGGGTTTCTATTGCTTGGAGAAACCGATCGGCTGATGCGTCTTTAGTGACGGTCTGAGTGAGGATGAAGAGGAAGCTCTCGCCCAAGTCAACTACAGACATAGCTTTACTTTGGAGAACGCTCAACCGGTCACGGTGGAAGATGAGGAAAAGAAGCTGGTCTTTGAAGACGAAGGGATCTCCATCATATCCGAAGGCGATAGTGACGAGCCAGAGGAAGGCCAAGTAACACCGGACGAGAAACAACCAGAACGTCCGCAAGATGCGCTGGAAAACTCCAAGCACTCAGATATCCCTGTATCATCGAAACCAACCAAAGAGATTGGCTCGGATGAGCTGAGGGTTGTCCAGATGAGGCGGACTCTCCCGATACCAGGCGTGGAACTTGACAAAGTGCTGAAAGGAGACCATGATCTAGGAAAGGTAAACCTGTGAAGTCTACTGCGCAGCATCACCATATCTCTCATCTCGGGCACAGATTGTCAGCCGATACTTCATTGAAGAAGATCCCAACGCAGTAAACTCGTGGATGTTCTGCAGAATGTGTCGCAAAACGGGTCACACCGTCGCACGATGCCCAGAGCAAGAACAAGCGTGCTACCTCTGCAAATCAGATCACAATCCTGCTTTCTGTCCCCTTGCACAGCTTTGCTTCAGATGTTTGCAAAGGGGACATGTGCGTTCAGAGTGTCCGAATATACCCGATCTGTCGCTATGTTCGACATGTCCTCGACAGATCATCGCTCATCATCCAGCGGTAAGAGTTAGATTTGGTCTTGAGCTAGCTGTATGGTCATATGAGTTCTTTCTTAATCCCTGCGTTACCAGAGTTGCCCATTGTCTTGGAGACGATACCGATATACGAAAGAATACGTACCGCTTCAATATATGTTTTGTTATAAGTGTGGAGAAGATGTGAGTGCATGAATAAGTCATTTAGGATTATGAGAATTCTCACTCAATTATTTCAGGGCCATTTTGGAGATGTAATATGACACCAGGCTTGGGCAGCTTGAGATGCACGCTAATCATTGTTTTTTAACAGGAATGTACATACCCAACGATGATCAACAAACCCAGATTCAACATCTCGGCTCAGACATCTAAATCAAGCCTGTCGGCTTTGCAAAGAAGTGGAACATCTCAGAACGCAACCCCTGAAGAATTGAACAATCACGTACATGGGAGCGTTACGAGCGACCGATATCCGAATAATCGAACACGATCACCTTCCCGAGATCGACGGAGACATGATGCATATCATTATCACGACAGACGAACGAGTCGCTCAAGTTACAGTAGATCACCCAGCCGCTCGAGGAAGCGACGACACTCTTCACGGTCTTGGTCGCGATCCAGGTCTCGATCGTATGATCGCTACAAACGAAGGAGATCCAGGTCGCGATCACGATCACGATCACGACGGAGACGGTCCCGTTCGCCGTCTCGCGAGAGATATTCAAGAAACCGCCGATCTGTCTCTCCCCATCGTGAGCCTGTCCGCGCAAAGTTTCTAGACCCAAACCCCACGGTCAAGGTAACGGTCAGGAAAATTGAAGTATCTGCAGCCGCGACTGCACCGCCATGGAGGACATCGCAAGTTCCCGACCCTCCTTTTCAGTTCACCGGAGGCAGCGATCCCCGGCCGCGAGTTCCGGTTCCACCACGCTAGCATGGAAACAATTCAACCTCTAGGGAAACATCGGAATCGCCGCCCCGATCCGACCTGTCCATATATCTCACTTCACTATCTCCATCGCCGATGACGGCGAGGCCGACATTCGGTGTGCCGTTCGCTAGATCAAAGACAAGGATGTTTCACGTCCAGCAAACACCTCCCCATTTGGAAACAGTTGGCAGCAGTAATGTTATGTACAAGGTCTCTCGAATCAGAAAAGGGCGTGTCATCCGAGCACTTTCTTCAGGCCATCCCACTTTCTTTCCAGCTCCATCCGGTCCTCGTCGGACTTCGCTGCTCTCGCATCGGAGGCGTCGCATCGGTCCCGTAGCTGTTCGTTGTCCTCTGCCAGGGCAGCCACCCGTGACGTAAGTTCTAGGTTCTTCGCGGCGAGTCTAGCCATGTCGGACGCGCAACGCTCCTCTGCCTCCCGCTGGAACGTCGCCTCGCGTTGTTCAAGGTCGGCGCATCGTAGGGTGAGTGCGGCTGCCGTGGCGGCCGCGTTGTCTCCTCGGACGGTCTGCTCCAGGAACGAGTTGGCGAGGGTCACGTGTTCCCGGTTGAGCATCTCGTACTCTGCGTCCATGCGTCGGATCGTCTCCCCCAACCGACGCGTCTCGGCCCTCAGAGCCTCTCGCTCCATGTACTCGGGTCCCGCCAGCTTGACGGCCTCCTCGTGGTCCGTCGCCAGCTTGGCCAGTCGCGTGGCCGGCACGCGGATGGAAGCCGCGTCCAGGATCAGACCGTTGACGTTCTCGGCGTACACGTCAAAGAGGCCGTTCTTTAGAAAGTCGAGCAAGGGCTCGAACTCCATGGTGACGAGCGCGTCGGCGTTCGCGCGGATGAGCGCGAGAGCTATCCTGAGCATCGCATCGACTCCCTCGGCGAAGATTACGTCCATGATGCGGAAGACGGCCGATAGGGGGAACCGGTAGGCGAACAACGTCATGAACCATTGCGACGCGTACATGTTCGATTGGACCTCCTGGGCGACCAGATGTCGGGCGACCAAAGGGAAGTGCTCCACGAGGAGCTGGTCGAACTGGAAGAGTCGGAGCTGAAGCCCGAGCATCTGTGGGGTGTAGAGGTCACGGAGGTTGTAACTCTTCATAAGCCGGACTAGCACGCAGAAGGCTTCTTCATCGGGCATCTGAAAACCAAGAACAGGCCGTCAGATACCAGTGTGTGAAATCCGAAAAAGACAGGTTCCCTGTACATTTAGCAGCAGCGCGCCGACCACGAAGGCGATGCCTTGACAGTAGCCGATCTCGGTATCGTACAGACTGTAAGCTTTGATGATGTTGAAGAGAGACTCCTGACCCGGCCCTGCCGGATCTTGGAAACGCTCGTGTTTGGGGAATGTTCGGGCAAGATCACGTTGGATGACCTTCTCATGCAGCGATGTCCGGGTAAGAAGATTGGCGTAATGCCGCTCCAGCGCCGGATCCTTCCCTTTGCAAATCAGCTGCCACACCATTCCGCGCAGGGAGGATGGAATCCCTTGATGCACCTTTCGAGTAAACGTCCTAGGGTCTATGGAAATATATAAGTTGGGGGCTGCTCGAAAATGATCAGGACCAAAGCCTTACGTTTTCGCACGGTCGTCTCGTAATCGTTCATGACTTTGCCCCAGAACTCCCAGTCCGTCTCAGCCTCGGCATCTTCTTTCCCGGCCTCTTTTGTGGCCTCTTTCCCGCCTTCTCCCAGCATTGACTCCTTCACCGCCAGGAAGCTAGCCTGAAGATACGACGCCGGCGAGAACCACCCCTTGCGAGCCTCCTCAGGTTTGCTCTCAGGTTCCGGCACAGAGTCCTTTCCAGACGCAGCTGGATCGGTCGTGCTCTGATCCGCGGCCGCACTCTCCGCGGCTCCCTTTTCCTCCTCCACCAAGCGATCCAAAATGAAGCATGATTCGTCTTCGCCCAGTATCGTGGGCGTGCTGGCGGCCGACTCCATGGATTGGAGGGACGGCCGTCTGACCGGCGATCGACCGTCGGAATCGGAGGCATCCGAGGCAAGACTTCGATGCGGCGACCCTGAACTGTACATCGTGGAGTAGTTTTCCGATTTGCTCCGATGCCGGCCGGGACCCGGACTGCTGGTGTACGCTGACGCCGTCGAAGGCCGTCTCGGTGGTGGCATGTTGGGAAGTAGCGGGCTCGAAGATTTGCCGATAGTGGGTCGAGATGGAGTCACAGTCGAGAAACCCGAGACGGCCGATTTCCCACGTTGAGGCATCGGTGGCCGAGTGAAGCCGCTTGGGGATCGCTCTCCGCCAGAGAAACTCTTCGTAGTGTTTCTTCTGTGGAACATATCGGGACGTTCGCTCGTAGGCTCTTGCGTCAATGTTGGGGAAGCCGTAAGAGCTTTCGGCGACGGTGGGTCCACGGGAGATGGTTGTCGATTTCGTCTTGTTGGCAGAAGAGCTGAAGGATCACGGATGTTAGTCTGGCAAGCCAAAACCCGAGCCCCAACGTACGAGATTTGGAATCAGAGGTTACCGGAGAGATCCCCTAAAGACTCTGGACGAGACATTTCGCCGATGGTGGGTATATGTTCGTTAGTGCTGGTTTCCGGCGTTTCCAAGATGTTGCCAACCTCTGCTCGCCAAGCCTCGACGCCCGCGCTGGCATGACGCGGGAGAGCATCGTCTCGATCCACTCCATTCTGACGATCCGCAGCGCGGAGCGCCGTGATGTCGTCCGATTGAGCGTGCTGCATGGTTCGCGGCACTGTCCTTTCGGAGGAAGTGGGCAGACTTCCGTTGACAGAGTGGGACGCGGAAACCGTCGAGTATTCGGTCGTCGAGAAAGCGGGCAGCGATACGGCCTCCATGCCTATATGGAGAGGCGAACTAGCGTCGTACGTGCGTGTCGTTGCACTGGGAGTGATCGTTTCGAACGTTCCCATCCACCGCTAAAGCCGCTAAGGTCGTTCGGAATTTCTCGAAATTGCTGGACTTGTCGCTGAGCGCGTTGTGCTGGTGAAACGAGGCAGCAACACTTTGAGCTTATCGCTGAGCGCACGAACTCTCAGGACGTAACGTTGAAAGTGAATCGAAGTGGCAACAGCAACGAGCGAGGCATACAGCAAAAGCGTACTGGCAACAGCTACGAGCGGCGCGTTCAAAAATGGGGAAGGAGGGTGCCGCTGACTGTCTCCATGCAATCATGCTGCACACCCCTCCGACGCCCAAAAAGCGGTGCCGAAAAAAGACACAGACGGTCACAAACAAAAGGCAAAAGGCACAGTACACCACGCATCTCGCCGCTCCGGGGCTGCTCGGCGGCTGGAGGACCGTTCTGCGTGGGGACCTTGCAGGATAACGTCTGGGATGGGAATTGGGAAAATCAGGATGTCCAACAGAGGCAAGGCTCGCCCGCTCCTCGGCTTCTCTTGACACCAATATCATACAAAATGCATGGACTCTTCACATCATGAAGCACTACAGCACGGCAACCGAGCATTCTCAGAGCATCTCTTTTGCGAAATGAATCGTTTGTTCCTGCGGCATCGTATACGTGTTTGTTTGGCTTACCAGGGTTATTTTTGTTTGTCTGCGGGCGCGTCTTCGCGTCGCTGTCGAGTGACCCCCCTCACCCGCGCGTTGTGTCTACGGTCTACGGTCCTCCTCCTGCTACCGTACAGTTAAACCCTCAGACTATCACAGCACAGATAAAAGTTTCCTCAAAGCAGCCGCTCTTCTGTACTTTACTGTTGAGCGCTCCACGTCGCCATACGTCCACAATGGCGACCATGCCAGCTCCCGAAAAGACGACTGTAGCTGCTGGGGCTGCTGCCCTAGTTCAGCTCGCGGAACTCGATCCAATGGCCAATGAAAAGGTCGAGGCCGAGATTCCTGACGAACTCAAGGAGCAGCCACCGCCGGAAGCGCTCTTTGCGATGGACAAACGCATGGAGGAAGTAAGAACAGCTCCTCATGTTCTTGGAACATCTGAGAACTGACATTGGGACTCGACAGATATTGGTAGACCTGAAAGCCTTGGAGCAGATCCGACAGAAGGACTATCAGAACACTGGTGGAAGAGCAGACAGACTGGGAGCATTTCAAGGCATAGGGTAGGGTGATGAGCAACGTTACAGCTTCTTCAAACAGTGCTTGGAGACTGACACCTGGAGAAAGCATGTTCGAAAAGTACAAGCAAATCCGCACGGAAAGAGTCGACAGGGTGGTCAAGAAGGAAATGCCTGCCAAGGCAAAGAGTTCTGCAAAGCGTCTCATGGAAGAGGTTCGTCAATTGATCAGTCAATCCGTGTGTCTTTTGAACTCTTTCACCGACTGCTTCTATTATAGGTCGAGACGTATTGGAACGTCGACAGTGAGCTCGACCACACGGCACTCTTCCAAATGCTCATGGAGTTCTACAAGGACAAATCCACTCTGATTATCGAGCAGAATGCCTTGCTACTCTCTCGCTGGACTCGCTTCTGTAAGCTTTGCCCGGACAATAAGCATGCAAAGTCGCTCACTGACATCCTTGTGCAGGCCGGACATCGCATGACATCGCCAACTTCTACCCGGTTTTCCAGCGGTACCAGGAGTGGCTTCAGAACGAATACGTAGATACGGTAGAGCGATACGAACGACTCGCCGACGCGTACGAGGAAGAGCAGCGCAGAGCTCGCATCGAAGAAGTGAGTTTGCGTCTTCACCGTTCATCACAAAAGTGAAAGGTGCTGATGCTCGCTATCTCAATTCTAGAGCAAAGCGGAGGCTGAACGAATTGACCGGGAGCGACATGGACTTACAGTTGGTCGCAAAGCCAATACCAAAACCGTCACCGCCGCACCTCCAAAGCATCCACCAGGTTTCGAGGCTGACTTCCACGCCGGAAGCGAGCAATCAGAGTTCGGCAGCAATCCCCTCGGTCCCGAAGACCTTGGACCGGATCCTCTCTTTAACGTCGGGGACCTGGTTGTCTTCTTGAGATGGATTATTACTACGACGGCGGGTCGTAAGCATACGGAAATGTTCTTGCAGCGCGCCAAGGTAAGCATGTTTTACCCGAAGCCTAGCAGCAAGCGTGTCCCCCAATCGACGACCTCGCTTATGCATGCTTAAAAAGATGTTTGCACATAGTGATCGGGTGCAATTCATCAAAGACTACAGGCTCATCTGCAACGTGAAAGCGTCACAGGGAGGCTTGGAAACTCTGAATATCCTGGACGGAATCAATAAGTACCATAAGTATAATTTTAGTTGCTTGATCAACTACAAGTTACCAACGGCTGCTTTTTAGCTACATTGAACACGCTCCCATCAAACGACCACGCGTTGAAGATTTCCTCACGGAATTCGATCTCCTCGTTGCTCACTGGGCGTTGGACACGCCAATATCCCGGGAAGATGGGCGTCCATTCGCCTATGAAGTCGAGCTGAAGTTTAGGGAGACATTCGCACGACAGGTTGCCGAAAGCTCCTTTCCTCCTCATGAAGGGCTCATCGGAGGAGAGTTTGATGGGTCCGGTGGGACAAACGAGCCACGAGCCGGAAGCGCTGGCACGGGCTCCTCGGCCGCAAATGGGGCATCTACGGCTCCCCCGGTCGAGGCGAAAGTCTCCATGGCAGCATTATCTGGACTACTCGCACATCCGGGTTACAAGTGTAAGAACAATGATATTGATTGAAGCTATGTCAGGATGCTGACGAATCGTGCAGATCCTCATATTCCCCGTCTACTGTATGCCGACTGGATCAAGGACCTTGAAATTTTCCCGGAACGAGAAGAGTGGCGAGAAGCGGACCTTGACCGGTTGATGCAGGTAAGTTTAATGAACGGGTCCTAGTTGCCAGCTGATGCTTATACGTGTACCGCGTCCTTCAGCTGCAAGATGTGGACTTTGAGCTGCGCTACGAGCACGACATTGTTCTGATGAACGACGTAGACCATATCACGGGAAAGTTACGGGAGGCGGCTCATCGGATATTCGAACTCGCTGGAAGTTTGCCTGGATCCAACCCTGGAAATCCCGCCAGTAGGCCGGCATCTGGACGACCGCAAAAGCCAGCTCCCCGGCCAGAAGGGCAAGCCTCGGACCCACCTCCGGTGTCCATCGTGATCTCTGGGTCCTCTTCCACCCTGAAGCCATTCGAGCTCGGGATGAAGGTCCCCGACCCTCGGGACCTGGAGCTTCCAAAAGACTTCCGAGTCTTGGATGGAAAAAAACACGCCTATGGCATCTTGCTACGAAGCAGCGCCGATTCACAGAAAGTAGAACAAGAAGTCACAGGTGGAGCGGGTGGAGAAGCCGGGCATGGCCGAGCCACAAATGCTCCGACTGTCGCGGCTCTCTTCTCCGAGCATGAGATCCTGTGCTTCCTCGAGCTACGACTGATCCGAGTTCGAGATCTCCGAAGCACACTGCTCTCCCAGCTCAATTTCTTTCGGTCCGTGGAAAAGCGCCTAAACTGCGACTGGAAGCGCACCAAGGCCCGCACCGAGTCTGATATAACAGACCCCTTAAAGGGGAGAGACCGGCATCCTGACATCCTAGCGACCAGTGCGACCGTCACGCATATGTGGCATCAACAGGAGCTCTTTGACATCCCTGACGCCAGTGCAGAAAGGAGCACCTCTTCTGGCACTCATCCGGGGACGGGCTCCACTCAAAGCAAAGTGGATGCTCTTGGGACAGAGGACATACGCCAAATTCACAACGGGCAGATCTCTGTCAAGGATTACAAAGGAGTTCCAATCATCTACGGTTAGTGAGATTTTTCATCATAATATCGAGTTTTTGCGCTAACTCATGTTCAAGATGCGGCGGTGGACGACCTGAAGACCCTCGAAGGAATGCTACTCCGCTTGGCAACCGTTTTCATCAATTCCGGACGAGCATTCAAGGAAGGGAAAGAAAACAACGACGAAGCTTCGTTGCGTGAACTTGATGCCGAACGAGCGTATGGCGAGAACATGCGACAAAGAATCTCCGAAAGAAAGGGTAATTCCAAAGCGGCCAGATAACCGCATGCGGAGTGAGCAATACTAACTAGTATTATTGTCTTTTACAGCGGAGTTCATACAGTTTGTTGAAGGACGATACACATTCCTCAACCCGAATCTGGATAGGGCACAAGCCCTTCTCGAGCTCTTCGATCAGGAAGTGAAGTTTCAATTTGCCAAGATTGAGGTAAAACGAGATGTACCATCCACTTCCCGAGCAGGACTTATTTATGGTCTTGTAGGTTGTGAACGCATATCTTGAAATCTACGAGCATACGCAAGATCCTCCCCAGATCCAACGTGTAGCCCAAATTATTACCGACCTCATGCACGCGAAGCCAGCCTTCGACTTGAAGGTAAGCATTGGTCGTTAAATTTCATACATCGAAGGACTGACTCACAAGGTCCGTTTCGTCAGGCATCGTACTTCTCACAAGCATATGCACTTTCGACCCGCTCACTGCAAATTCATGCGCAGGTTGTCATTTCGATGGTCAAAAACGGAGTGGACACCAACCGAGAGTGGTACAAGCGTTACTTCGGGAGGATTGATCCCACAATCGCTCGCCAGAGCAGCGAAGATGGGCTAGACGACGAGCCGGAACCGGAAGCGACTGGAGACTTCATCACTGGTCTAAAAAAGGTCATCGACAGTCCTGTTCCTGCAGGCTTACCACCCAGAGAAGGTACGGGTTGGTTATGACTGCTCAGGAAGAAAAAAGAAATCGTCGCTCAGTCTTGACGATCCTAGACAGCGAGAAGCAGACCGTCACGATGCATCACGCTTCGGTGATTTTGAACATGACCGAAATCGTGCCAACGCTCGATGCCATTGTCGAGCTATACGATATAGCCCGGACCACCTCGGCGGACATGGGCCGGGTCATCGAGGAACTGTACCGACAGGGAAAAGCTCTGAATGTTGGCGACGAAAAGAAGACAAGGATCGTCTGCCATCAGTCAGTCGAATGCGCAGTCTGGAAAGGACTTTACGTACGTTCGATGGCGTTGAACACAGTGTAAAGATTATAGCTGAGCTGCTACCCTTACAGACCGCGTGGGAGACTCTATCCGACAACCGCTTTCAAATTCCGCAACCTCGAGGCCGGCGACTAGTGGGTCGCATCGATTCCGAAGTTTGGATGGAAAACCCGCTGATGCCTGACATCATGTTGCTGGATCACTATCCCCGGGATGCATCTCGAAATCGTGAGCAAGGTCTGAAGCTGCATGTGGCAGCCATGACACCTTTCAACGATCCCGAATTCAGGAATCGCGGATTGCAGATATGCCAGCGCTTGATCAAAGTTATGGTTCTGAAAGAACGTCTCTACTTCTCGTGGCTCGCGACGGAACATTGGCGTCGAACCTACGAGGCACAGTTTCCGCAGCTGAACGTCAACAAAACCGCTTATACTGGTCGACTCAATTCGTTACGTTTCGACTTACCTGATATGGCTGACAATACCGCTGTTGAAGATGAGTACGAGGACGACCCCATCGAAGGGTTTGGGGAAGGTGGCGCCAATGGCGAAGGAGACGACGACCGCGAACTGGCCATGCAAGCCACGAAGTCTTTTCTGCGATTCGGACCTCTGGCTGTGGCAGAGCTGGACGAGAACATAGCAGCCGCGGTGATTACGCCTTCTCCCGGCGGACCTTTCGACTTCTCAACTGTGGCCGGTATAAACAGCGCACTGCGTCCCAACGGCATGAACCAGATTCGCTTCAGCCTGCGGATTCAGCTTCTCGAAAAGATGTGGCATATGGGAGCCGTGGACCTTCACCATCTGCTTCTGGCGGAGACGCACTGTAAAGTGCTCATCGAGGGGCCGGCGGCAAAGCTTGACAAAAACAAGGCTGGAGGTCGTCGATCGCCTCAGAGGTACAGCGAAGCTCAGACTGCCCAAGTTGTCGATGTCGATTACCGTCTGCTTGTGACGAGCATTGTGCCTCGCAAAAAGTCTTTGCGAAAAATGATGCTCGCAGAGTACAATCGGGAGTTCCTGAACAGGTCTCGGTCATCTACGGACGAGGAGCGAGATGCAGCTATGATTCCTATCAAAGCCAATCTGCTGGAATGGTACTATGGCAACATGCTGGAACTTGTTCAAGAGGAGTGCGAGCGAGCAGAGTACGCAAAGTTGATGGTGGAATTTCGCAACAATGTGCTGAGAGCACCCTACGGCAAGCTGTTGTTCCGGCAGTCCAAAGTCAAGCGTCATTTCGACTATTTCGCCAATCAGGACAAGGGCGTGGCGGAGGCGGACGTGGACCCCTCGCAGCTCAACATGGATGGTGTTACGACACAGGAAATCGTGTTTACCGAAGGGGCAGTGGCAACGAAGATCTGCCGCATCTGGGCGCTGCCGTCAGTCACCGAAGTCGTGATGTCCACGAACTCGCAGGACAAATCTGGGAAAGCGAACCTTGATTACACTCAAAAAGTGTTCAAAAACAGTGGCAACTTCGATCGTGCATGGCGCATCCAGTCTATGTTGATGGATTTGTTCACGTTCGTGAGTGTGTATGCGCATCTGTTGCAGGACAACAGGCGATACGCTGTCCAAGTTCGGCAGGTCCGGGAAGCGGACTATGTCGTCAATACTCTCGGAGCCATGAAAAAGGACCTTTCTTATCAGGGAATGCAGGCAGACATCCATCGAGTCGAGCAGTATTTAGTCGGAAAATGGCAGCTTTGGATTCTGAAGCTGAAACTAGCTCTCGGCAGTTCGACCTATTGTATTTCGATGAACCTCATGCCGATCGCGTGCGGATTGCTCCTGGAGAACTACAAGCAGCTCGCTCAACGCGAAATGCCAGAGAAAGTATCACCGTTCCAAAGCTTGATCAAGCTTGCGAGAACCGACCTCACTACGCGAAATACGCCGTATCCAAGTCCGTTCGTCTTCAGCAATCTTGACGTGAAAGCCAAACGTATCTGCGATAAGAAAGTGCTCGAGTTAGAGGAATGTTTGGAAGAATTCATGCAAGCTACCATGCTGAACTTTGGAGAAAATGCAGATGAGATAAACAAATCTCAAAGCGACTTTCTTCTCACCGGCCTCAAGCTTCTGGCTTCCCGTCGAAAGTTTTTGGAGCACCTCATACCTAACGGAGTAGTACATACGGAAGCACAGCTCACAGAGTTCTTCCGCATGTACAAGATCAAGATCCTTGTGCCATCGGTGCGTCTGTATCACAAACTGGGAGCGAAAGGCAACGCCAGCATTGCCTTGCTGCTCCGAGACGAAATGGTCACCGCCACAGTGGATTTCGACTTTAACCGCATAGCGCAAGCTCTTTTCGACAAATGTCAAGTCACTGTACTGCAGACGGAGCTGATGCGGGAATGTACCATGAACTTGATACGGCAGGCCCGCAGTTATCATGATCGTCTTGCGGACGAGCGGACAGGGCGGTTGTTCAAAGTGTACGAAAGCATCGACGTGCCCTCTCAGACCGGCGAGAAGGGATTCGCGTTTCGACTCGGAGAAGAAGACTATACGGCGAAAACGGGGATGATCAACGAGCTTGTTCGCGATCTTTGGAAAGCAAACGTCGCGTTCATGAAAGAAGTGCAAGATACACAGAAACTCAGCGGTGCCAAGGTTGCGAAAACCGTAGCGCAAGGTGCAGCGAACGCTTCAATCAACCAGGTCCTTGACCCGCTTCGGGTGTTTGCTTGTACCAAGGATGCTCTCAGCAATACCATTACAAAGTTCGCGCTACAGATCACAAAGTGGCAGGCGAAACGCCGCGCCGAGCAGGATCACTTCATGGGCACTCTGATGGGCCGAATGCTTGACATGATCAAGAACGGCGAGCGATTGGTCAAGTTTCTGGCGCAAGAAAAGCGCGAGCTGACGGAAAGCTACAAACGAGACGTGCGGCTGGTCGCCTTTCAGCTGAGCAGCGACCTCCACGCCGAACTAGCATCCACCTCCGTTGAACTGGCCGATCTGAGAAAGCAGAGACGCACGGACGAGCGCCGAATCCGCAATCGGATCCTCGACGAGTACGATGATTTGGTTCAAGAGCTGGTCATGGAAATCAATGTCTTGAGAAACCGGTTCTCGGAATATCGGGTAAACACCTTTCAAGAAGTCATGAGCATCATGTCGGAAGCTAAGAAAGAAGAACTACATGTGGTGCTGAACAACGCGGAGATGCCGGTCAATATGAAAGAGAGCGCGAGGTGGATGATCAAGCATGAAGAAGAAGCGCAGGCGCTTCGCCAGGAAAACCATGAACTTAAAATGACGGTAAGAGAACAATGAAAGCCGAGCCCCAACAATTGCGAGGACGCTAACATGTATGCAGCTTTTGAAAGTGCGATCAATGTACATAATCAAAGAACAGGCCCTTCGGTCAATGTACGAGAAAAAGGTTTGTGTGGTCGCAATGAAAACCTTAATTTTCGCCTCTCATGCATTGCTGATCTGTTTGGCGGTCTGACAGACTCGAAAACTCAGCGAGGGAAGCAAGACCGCGGAAGAAAAGCTCTGGGACAGCTATCGTGAAGCCGAAGCTCGCGAGAGCACACTCCGAAAGCAACTCTCGAAAGCACAGAAGACCCTAAGCCTCAGGGAAGCGGAGAACGACACGCTTCAACGACATCTGAGGGAAGAGCAGCAAAGAGTACGACAGCTCACTCCGATCAAGGATCGAGCAGCATCCGCGAACGTTCGTCGTCACAACGCAGGAGACTCGGACGCCTCGCGGATAGCCGAATTGCAGGACCGTTTGAGTCGCTACGAGGGATTGCAGATTGAGACGGTTCTCAAACAGCTCGAGGAAAAGACAAGGCAGGTCGAGCAGCTGACCGATGAGCAGCGCAAAAGGACGGGCGGAATGGCTGGAGGTATGGTGGGAGGAAACAAGAGCAATCATTCTGGGCACCGACGCGCCGTCTCGGCGCGGTTAGCAAGGCCGCCGATGATTATCAAAGCCGTCGCTCCCAGGCGCAAGGGGCTCGGGCCCTACAGCGAGTATCGGGAGTACACGGTCCCGACCGCGGAAGAGAATTCCCTTTCCGATCCTGGTCAACGAATCGAAAAGGACGTGAATGACCATCTCGTCGCCAAGGTGAACACTTTAGCAATGCAAAACAAGGCACTCCGTAACATCCTAGCCGAATGCGGAATTGAAATGCCAGAGGAGGAAGAGCAACCGATCGAGGAAACGGAGTCGGAGCTCAAGAAGGACGCTGCGGCGGAAGTCCGGAAGAGCGTGATGTGGGAAGATCAGCTTCCAGCCGAGCTGGAAGAAGCGGAACTCGAGGAGGCCCCGCGCAAAACGATACGGTCAGCGCAGAGTGCTCCGCCAGGTGGAAGAGGTAGCAGAGCTCCTTCACGTCAGGAGGAATCGGAACGTCGCTTCCGACCACCACGACAACCTAGCTCCCATGCCCTCAGCACGGGCTCGCCTCCAGAACCACAAATTGTGTACTCCGACATCCTGGCTGGGATGTCGAGCACGCCTCATCTTAGAGAGCGTCCGAGCGCATCAGCAAGAGGATACCGAACCGCTTCAAAGACCACGGAAGGCTCCCATAGCATTCGCGAGTCCATGTCTATGCTGCCGCCTAGGCCTGCCTCAACCCCGAACATGATAATACCAAGCAGTAGGTTTTCTGTGTGGTTTGGACTATCCAGGAAAATATGCTGATCAGCTTGATTAGTACTATTAGCTTCCATTCCGTCAACGCAGATGCGGACAGCTACACCCCGTTCCCAAGCTGGTAGCAGGCCGAGTACGGTAAGCAAGGACTGGGGTGCGGTCCGACCGTGATCTTAGTTACTCAACCTTGTGGTTCGCAGGCTCAGGGAACTGAAAGACCGTGCACTCCAGGTTCAGGTGGGGATAGTAGACCAGCATCAAGACCGATGACGCCACGATCGATTCGTTGAAATCACTTGTAAATAACAAGCTTGTAAATAACTGAGACTCGCATACTATTTCATCGATGGGTCCCTTCGCCGTCGGCATGGTTTGCAACTTGAAGTCGTATCTGAGGGTGGAGGTTGATATCTGCAGCGATGTCAAGGCTCGCACGCTTGTGTTGATGCCTCAGATGTCCGCCTGATTTCATCATTGTTTGATCAACCCACATCTCAAAATCGTAAACAATACGTTGGTCCGACCTCCTCTAGTCGACCCCCACCAGCACTGACAACAATCTGAACATGATAGCAGACACGGATTGAAAGCGCAACAGAAAAAGGTAAATTGGGGCGAAACTACGGTTCTGATTTGTTACGGGTCTGCCAGCTCAACTTTCGTTGAAGTCTCCCTGCTCGTTGACCATGGCGCCGTTCACCGCGTACTGAACCTTGTATCGTATGCGCAACGGTTCCTAAACGATACCCGATCCGAGAAATTGGCCAAAACATTCCATTTGCTACTTTGCCTTCCCCACCCCCTTGACGTACCTTTGCGGGATTTACGATATGCATTCCCTGAATGACCTGACTCTGGTTCAGAGGTGGGATGACGTTCCCAGACGCCGTCTCCATGTGCAGGGTCATGGACTGTTATACAAGATCAAAACAGGAAGAAGCGTCAGACACGCAACCTTGCGACAAATGCGGTGGCTAGAATCAGATAGAGCCCTACCTTTGGCGTGGCGACCTGGAAGGCGAGGTTCGTGAATGGCACTGGGGTCACGTTGATGAAGACGGCCTGAGCGGACCAAGCGTTCCCCTTCCAGAGCAGACGGTACTTTATCTGCAGTCCGTTCTTGTCGTGCAGCATGACCTCTTTCTGAGACGAGAGGGATGCGCCGGGAGGTGGGGTGCCCGGGACACTCATTGGAGGGGGCGTTGCCGGCGCTGAAGATGACGAGAAGCCTGGGAACGGAACTGATCAGTTGCGATTCTCTTTTTTTTTCAACTTGCGAAAGCATCGGCAGGGACCATACCCTGGTTGAGTCCGGCCAGCTTTCCAAAGAGATCTCCACCGCCAAACGGATCCGGTCGTTGCTGCTGCTGTTGTTGCTGCTGGATAGGCGGAGTGCTCGCCGCAGGCTGCTGTCGAAGCTGCTGCTGGTTTTGCTGAACTCCGAAGGCCTGGCTCTGCTGCTGAATGGGTGGCGTGCCAGGTAGCGAGGAGCCAAATGCTTGGGAAAAATTCCCCTGAGGAGTGCCTTGCTGCCCGGCGTTGAAAGCCGACTGCTGCTGCTGCTGCTGCTGCGCCGGCGGTCGTTGTTGCTGGAATCCGAATGGAGGAGTGGATGCCTGAGGAGGTGCAAAGGAAAGCCCCGCAAACCCACTGCCTCCAAAAGACGGGTTTGGTTGCTGTTGTGGAGGTGTCTAGCAGAGGAAGTACCAAGATTGGTGTTCAAGGTCCCACAGAAGTCCCGAAAAAAACATCCAATTGATACCGAAAAGTTCAAATCTCCAAGATCATCCATCAAGCTTCCAAGACCGCCGTTTTGCGGTTTGACGGGAGTAGGTGCGACGATTGCAGGTGAAGTGGTGGACGGACCCGACGACACGCCAGGTCCGGGCGCTCCCCAGTCGTCGAGATCGATGAGACTGATCACTGGCTTTTGCGGGGTAGGTGCATCCTTTGCCGGAAGTACAGGCGGACTGTCGCGGGGAGAAGATTCAGTAGTCTGGCGGGGGAAGATTACAAGGAACAGGACTTACGCTCGCGCCACCGCCCCTTGGACGGCTCTTCCGGCTTTGAAATCGGTGTACTTGCTGAGAACCGTGTTGATCAGATCATTGAGCTCCAGGAGACGCCCTGAGAAGAACAGAACATGGTCTTAACCACATGCCCTATAGTCATTAACCTCTTCAGGAACTATCGTTCGTACCCATGCGGTCATCCTCGTCATTCTCGGAAATAAGCTTCTGAATGCGGGCCTGCGCCGATTTCGTGCTGCCAAGAAGTTCCTGTGGTTTGATCAGCACCGAGGAAAGGACAAGCAACGGTTCTTCCGAGATACCTCCATGGTCGAGTCCGGCCGATATCTCTCATCTGGTTGTTTCTGGATGAGGATGTCGTTCAACAGTATGGCGCGCTGCTCGATGCGGTTGATCTCCTGTTCGACCTGCTTCTTGTAGTTGGGAATGCGATCCGTGTCCTGCGGGGTTCACGTGCGTAAGGAAAGCCTGTACGCGCATTGTGGATGTGACCCCGTGACACACATAGCCTGACATGATCTTCATGAGATCATTTGCCCTCTCCAATGCAGCCGGCGTGCCGACTCGGAGAAGCTCTTGCAGTTTCTGTCGAAGACGATCGTCAGGGCTTGCTTTCATCTTTTCAATAGCACAAAGACGTAGACTCACAGCGCCTTGAGCTATCTTATCCTCCTCTTCTAGCTCATCCTCCGTTTGAAACGACTACGCGAAGCATTCTTGTCAGCCAGATGGTTCTATCCTGTCGGTTCCGTGGTACTGACCTGCGTGGCATTCAGGACCGCCGCCTCTTCTTTGGACAGTGGCGGCACACGGTACCCTTGAGAATAAGTAAGACATACCCGGTTAGATCGCCGTTCCAAAAAGTATTCCGCATTGCCAGTAATTTACCCTTGTAAGAGAGCAGTCTGAACATGTCGTTGATGTGTCGAAAATCGTCCTTGTATCGGGACGTCACGCACAGCGTCGAGTTCCACTGCTGAACGAGCTCCAAGATGCGTTGATGCACCATTGTGACATTCTGCAAAGATGAGCGGGAATCAGCTCTCCACGTCATGTACCGCTCTCCCAGTCTCTGAGGCCCTCACCGTAGCTCTCTCAGGAAACCGCCGTACGAGCTCATTCAAGAATTCTTTGGTGGAGATGATGAGATGGAACGGATACCCGCAGTTCTTGACGCAGTAATCCAGAAGCTGATTGCGATTTCGCGAGAGGGTTCACTGTCCGATCAGCGATGCGGCCTTCATTCAACAGAGCCTGAACTCAAAAGAGCTGTTGATTCTCACCAGCAGAGCGTGCATAGCGCCAGTGGTCGAACGACTGTTGATGTTGCGAGTAATCGCAAATGCTGCCTCTCTAGGACTACCATAGGCAATCAATCACATGTCGTAGTGCGGGGTTTCCTGTCAGCTGTGCCCTGAAAGATAGCGTAATTCTCGTGGTTTGACATACGTGCTCTTGCCCTTTTTGACGACAAGATCGCAGATTTCGAGCATGAGAGGAACATTGGGCTCCCGAAATTCTGTGTCGCATACTCGGTCTATCGATTGTGGGAAGTAGAGATTGGCAGGAACCGCATGACGGTTGTGGTTAGCGCTTTCAGCGATGGAGACAGCCGATGTCCTTCCATGCAACTCGCCTACAAGGTGATCTACGGATGTGTAGGAACTCATCTTGCTGACGAGTTTTTCTGGCGATATATGCTCTGGTTATCGCTGTCTCTCCAGGATACAATTATTGCGGAGGAAGAACCATGAGCGGAACGCCACGTTCGCTGGAAAAGCGCGCGAAGTTCGCTCGCGTGTGTCTCTCTGTCTGCTGCGCTCGAGGAAAACACTCCGACCAAGAAACTCATGACGAACGCTCCGCTTCCTCCGTCCAGCGCGAAGATGGCTGGCTGGCAACACTACCTGAGTCCCTGTACAAGTTGTAAAACACGCACTTCCATACTTTCACTAATCTGCAATCTGCGAGGGCCCAGGTGTTTTTGTACAGTAGCGACCACAGGTCGCTTCACCTCCGGGTGGTGGTATATTTTCAAGAAAGTAAGATGCAAAGGGGGAAGGGGAAAGGGGAAAGGGGAGTAAGGGTGAGACACGCGCGAACGGGACCAGACCGGACAGTTGGGGGGCGAGACGGGAAGGTGGCGAACAAAAACGAAAGGAAACAAGAAAAGACTAGGCCTGGCAAAGAGTCAAGAACGGCTGTGCGAGACCTAATCCGAGTCGGATGAGGAACCGTCGCTGGATTCGTCTTCATCGCTTGCGAGGCCACGCGGTCCGGTCGCTGCTTTGCCGACGCCGCCAGAACGAGATGGTTTGCTGTTCCTCTTGACGAACGAGTACAGTTGGCACAAGGTCGATCCGTCGATGACATCGATGTCAAGCTCGATTTCGTCGTCGATGGCCGTAAGGTGAGGTAGACCAGATCGTATGATTTCGATGACCCCACCCATCTTATCCTCGGTCATGTTGGCGATGAGAGCAGAGAGTTCGGTCTTCTGCTCATAGGTGATGGTCTTCTGCGACTTGCCAGACGCGAAACCCTTGCGAGGCTTCGACTTCGAGCGGGAAGGCACCGTTGCAGCTCGAAGAGGTGTGGGAGGAAGCTTGTTGTCACCCATGATCTTGCCGTTACGCCACTTGACGCCGCACTTGTTGCAGAGCGTACCACAGCCGGAAGGCCCGCGTCGCCACATCGGGGTTTCTTCCGTGCCGCAGTACTCACAAAGCTTGGCGACGTGCACGTCTTCCTGTACCTCGTCCGCCGGCGGCGGGGATACCGTGGACGACCGTGAAACTTGAGCTTTACTGGACCGGCGGCGCTTGACAGGTGGCTGTGGTGCGGGGGCACTGACGGACGAGCGCCGACGTTTCGACTTCTTCTTCGGGTCGGTGAGAATGGCCAGCTGCTGGTTGATGGTCTCAAGGCAGGTCGCAAGCGTACTGATCTGCTGTCCCATCTCGTCGTCGCTGGACTCGAGGTCCTCCGGGAAATGCGCAGCGCTGGTGGTGGAATTGCGGCGGTTGGATGTTGTGGATATCTTCGCCTTTTTCGGAGGAGTCGCATCCTCTGGCTCGAAGACTTTCGGCGCTCGGATGTTGCGCTTGGAAGAGCGTCGCGGGGCCGCAACAGGGACGACCACGGCTGCTGTGGCTGCTGATGAAGCTGATGTGGTTGAGGTCGTGGTAATAGTAGGGAACTGCTTGCTCAGGACCAAAGAAAAGTATTGCTCGAGGGACTTCCCGAGTTTGTGTATGCCGTTGGTCGGCGGGTTGTAGGTGAAGCAGTTGTTGAGCATGAGTTGGATGTCATCAGCGAAATCTTGAACTTCCGAGTACTGCAGGCTGGACAGCTTGCGTTCCACCGTCGACAGGTCCATAGGGCGCTTGATGATGTCGAAGTAATCCGGTGCTGCCGCCACGGTTGGGTCGACTGGAGCTTTGAAGGGCCACGCTGATGCGTGCTTGCTCAGTTCGAGAAGGAGTTTGGCACAGGATTTGGCATCACTGACTGAGAGCGCCGGAGGCGGAGGAGCCGGAGGTGAAAGCGAATGAACCGAAGCTTCAGACAGCGCTGTGAGGTCTTCCAGCTTGTAGTCCACCAAGGGGCCCTCCGCAGAGAGAGCAAGGTGAGCATCGTCTGTGAGTGCGGGTGAGGAAAGTCGATCCGAAGGTGGGGAGAGGGGCATCGATGTCGGTGGCGGCGCCATCTGAAGAGCTTCCATGTGCCGCAATCCCCCTTTGCTGTCGATGGAGCATGACGGCATGCCGCCAGCCTTCAGATCTTCGGCAAGGGGTGGTGAGGGGTGGCGAGATGTACGACCGTCCGTGGACGTGGGCAGAGAGTGACTCGAAGACCAGGAGCCGGGTGACGGCGAGACATCCAGAGTGCTGATGGCCATGCTTATCGGATGTTGCGGAGACTTAACGCAATTTGAGTCAACGACACGACAAGGAAAGCGAACGGCAACTGCTAGATTACCTTTGTGATGTTGCACAACGGGAGAAGAGCAGCAGGGGAGTACGTCTCGTGGATACTTGACAGTGACTGCGAAAGGGCAAAGAGCATAGGTCAGACAACGTTCTTCGAAAGTCGTTTGACAATCTCCCGTCGCCGCCGATTCCAGCCAGCCACATCCTCATGCCC
>JADGJA010000011.1:0-83742 GCA_027596035.1 Thoreauomyces humboldtii
GCAACTGCAGTTAGTAGTCGGTACGATGCACAGAATGCAGGGGGTGACCAAATGAAAGACGAGGGAATTAGTGTAGAGAGCTTACGTTGACGGAACTGTAGGTTTCCCACGAGGCGGGAGACGAGGTTGTCGGAACTGTGAGTTCCTGATACGTGAGGGAACGTAGATTGTAACGGAACGTAGATCGAAACGGAAGGTAGATCGTAACGGAAGGTAGATCGTAATGTAGAGGATGGATAGTCGGTAATGCAGAACTGTGCTCTGGGAATGGAGCTAAAGGGAATGTAGTTCGCTAGGGGAGAGGGGAAGTACGAGCATGTATGTGACGGAGATGTGCTGTGCCACCAGTGCCACTAGACGTTTGCGGTCTGCAAGCTCGATGGGGAGGTACTCCTCCAGCATTTGTACCGCACTCCTCCAGCAACTCATTGCCATGCATCTTTCGAACCTATCATTCCTGCTTGCCCTCACTGCAGCCCCAGCTGCTGCTGCAGACGCTGCCTCCCCACCTATGCGCCGCTCTACCGCTATTGCTACCTGCCGCCTTCTCACAACAACCACCACCATCCTCCTGGTTCGCTCCATTCCCGCAATCCGAGAAGCCGACGTTCCACTAGCATGGGCAATTGCTGCCTATTCTCCTGCGTCCATCCTATGGTCGTATTGCAACGACATGCCGGAAAGCTACTTTGTCCCGGCCAAGGCCTCAGCGGAAGAAGTCTGACGGAAAAAGTTCAGATCAAGCATGTAACAAGGAAATATATTCTTGTTACCTTCTTCTTTCTTATCAGCAAGGCACCGATATCCAACGCCTCTTTTCTCTTCTTGTCTGGCACGGGGAGCGCTGGGAATAAGTGCGACATATGGACTATAGAAGTGACGCGTGTTATCAAGAACGTTCTTACAATTATACATAGCGTAGCGTTTCCGGTACCTTTCCGTTTACCTTCCTTGGCCCTTCCCCACGCAATGCCTCAAGATGCAACCCGGCGCTCCGCGCTAGAAGCTCAATGTGCCGTGCAATGGCTGCAATGACAGTTTTCTTACGTGCAACCGCGAATCAGATATCTACGCTGAAAGCTAAACTACAATCTCTCTATCAAAACCACTGGTCGCGAGTCGGTGACCAAATCTACGCCAAAAGGCATGCAGCAGCGGCCACGGCGATGGTCGCAAGATTGCTGAAAGATGGTCGGAAAGCGCCCGATTTGCTCGAGCCGGGTCCGGGACTGGCGCTTGTTCCGTTGCCGCCCTGAGCGCTCAAAGTCTGAACCGTCGCCCATTGGACGTTGCTCTGCATGGACAACATGTCGGCTTTGAACGCCGCAAGGACCTGATTCTCCGGGTCCGTGGCGTTGGTGAAGGTTGCGGGATCCGGGTTACCGAGAGCCCGGAAGTCTCGCAGAGTGGTTTCCTCTTGCTTGCGGAACTCGAAGAAACACACGCCCTTCATTTTGGGGTATGTGCTGAAAACGGTAGCGTTGAAGATCTGTTGCCACCAAGCCTGCTTGATTGCAACAATTCCTGGTCCCGGGTTGATAGGTGTCTCCTGCCCGATAACTTGCGTTGCATTGAGGTAGCCGTCGTGGTAAGTTGCGGCCTAGGTCACATCGGGTTAGACATTGAACGCGGATCGGCGAAAACTGAGCCGCTTTCACGACGTACCGTCTCCGAAATGAAGAAAGGTTTCCCGCCTTGCGAGACCGGCGCCGTGACGTTACCACCGCTGCCATCCCCGGAAAACATGGAATAGAAGTTATAGTAGCCGAGGGTACCGTTGAAACCGGTTCCCGTGAGCATAGCCTCCCACTGTCCTGGAGCGGGCGCTACGTTGTCGACCCTGTACTACCGCCCGTCAGAATGCTTCATTCAGAAAGCATAGATGACTACAACGTACCATGGGTACTGTTTTCCGTAATGGTACATGGAAAGTCCAACCCAGTCCACGTACTGATCTCCAGGGTAGTATGGCGAGTAGGGGTCATCCTTCGCGTCCAGAACGCCGTTCTGGTTGGTGTCGAGCTCTACGGCTAGAGAAGTGTTGAAAGCAGAGAACTCGCCGCCAACATACGGGTATCCGTTTGCACTGTTGGGTGCCCAAAGGAAAGCGACCGACGGCGAGTTCTGCGTGATTGTCCGGATCTTGGTAACAAAATTGATCCAGGCCGCCTTGAAATCCGTTGGCTTCTGTCCGTACTGGAACCAGTCGCCTGTTGCCGTAGCACAGTGTCAATGGTGCGGTTAACGAAGAAAGAAGTTGCTAAGCTTAACTTCGTACCGTTCATCTCAGGCGCATATCGAATCATGAACTTCCGTCCCTTCAGAACCGACGCTTGGACGACGTTTCCAAAGGTGGTGATATTGTCGTCCGTAACATTTCCCAAACCACTCATTGGGTACACGGTAAGATACATAATGGCGTCCGAGTTGGTAGCATCCACCATGTCGATGAGACCCTGTACGATGCCAAGCTCCTCGGGAATGTTGAAGTTTGACTGGAACACGCCAACCGCGGCTTGACCAAAGCGCTGGTTCAGTAGCGTTGGACTATCGGCTTGCTTGATGAAGTTCAGCCACGCCCCGCTATGAAATTGCAGGAAAGATAGCGTAAGCTTTGGGCCTGTCTGACAGCGTGACAGCGGTAGGCACTCACAACAGGAGTTTCGACGGCGGTTCAAGAGGTGCGAGGCTTGCTGCTACTCCGACTTCAGCGTACTCCGAGGTAACTACATGAGGCAGAGAGCTGGGGGTTCCGCGCACGACGGACGTGGCGAAGATCGTCGCCAATGCTGCTGACAGAAGCCGCATATTTACGGAAGGCGGCTAAGGAACGGGAGATACAGTACTTGGCCGGCGAAGTGTGAAGCGAGCTCTTCTCTTGGGGAAGGCCGGCTTCCGCAACGCTCGTGCCCGTGTTTAGATATCACATCTCCGCAGCCCTGAACGTGTGCGTGTGCAGCAATTTAACCAAAGGGAACGAAAAAGCAAAAGAGGGCGTCTGGTGTGTGACGGCAACGAGAAGAAGTGTGCGTAGGGAAAGGTCGAAGGGTTAAAGTTTGCGACGTTGTACGCTGCTGGAGGCTGCAAAAAGCTGCCGCAAAGGGCTCAGAGGTGTGCTCATACAAACCTTCGACAGGCCGTTTTCCGCCGTCACGCCGCCTCCGGCCGAGGGAGATGACAACCAAGAGCAGTTCGAAAGCGGCCTGGGAATGTTCTCAATCACGACAAGGTCGTCTGCAAGGTGAATCTTTTACTTTCATTTTGGTCACAATTAACTGGACTGACGCTCTCCTTCCCATAAGAATCGCCGGAGACAAGCGCAAGATCGGCTCAAGTAGGAGCTGGGTGTTGGGTGTATGGTGGTCGGCATGAGAGTAGGATAGCCTGGCTGGATGCGGCTCAACCATAGGGATCCCACATCCTCCCTAAACACACCCCTATCGCTACGCCTTCGGGCAGATATCTGTGTTTTGTACTTTGCAACAGAATGTTTCCGACCCTTATCGTTTCCAGACTGTTCCAACGGTGCTGATCCCGCAAACAAGACGTAAAACCAACTGGAAACCAACAGGTTCTCATCCTCCTGGATTCTACAGCTCGGCTTGAACAGCACAGATGAAACCAAGATGTTAAATGTGGCTGTTGTCAGTAGGTTGACTCCGGGCGATAAAAATGAGTTTAGATAGCTTCAAGAACCGTGGTTTACCAATAATGGACATCGTATTGTGCTTCAAAAAGTTGCCAGGCATGATCAGCGCGACAATTCACTACCGCGAGGTGGCTGGCCTGGGTAGCGTGTGCGCGAGGTGGGTCTGGTGGTTTAAACCTAATAAGTAAGGATGGAAGTGCGCACTACCCGTGAGAAGTAGGACGGCTAAAGGGGTACCGGTAACCATCAGCTACTTAACTCTCCGGCTTTTCCCACACCTAAATTGCAACTGCCCTCAAACCTTCTCCTGTAAACGTTCAGAAGATCTCGTACCTGGTTCCTACGTCGCATAACCGATCGGCCCGCGGTCATGGCTCCGGTCAAGTCAATTGGCGAAGTCCCGAAGGTTCTTCCCATCATTCCCACTCGCAACAACCGAGTTCTGTTGCCCGGCATTGTCATCCGTCTCCAGATCGGACGAAAGGAGACCACCTATCTCTGCGACCAACTCTGGCTTCAGCACGCCCGGAACCCAAACACCATCGTTGGCTGCGTGCCGCTCAAGCCGAGGGTAGAGGTCCCGAAGCCGCCAGGAAAGGACGGATCCACACCTCTCGCATCAGTCCACACAGTTCCCGCATTGTCGGGGACTCGCTTCACGCGTCCCCCCCGTGCTGGCTCTGCGCCAACTCAGAACGGAGACGATGGTCGCCGACCCGTTGACGAGGCCGAGCTGTTTGGATGGGGAGTGGCAGCCCGGATCATCAACTTTAAGAAAAACATTGCTAGCGAGACGAAGCTCACGGGTGGAAAGTACACCGTGACGTTGGAAGGTCAGTTCCTTCACGGGTAATTTTCTCCACTGGTTACCCTGACTAAGGAACTGCAATAGGCATCTCCAGATTCAAAGTCGAAAAGTACACGAAGATAACACCATACTATGAGGCCGCCATCACGGAATACCCAGAGGCCGATCTAGAAAAGAATGACACGGAGCTCCAGGCAATCATTCTGAATCTTCGCACCAGCGGTCATGGTACGATGCCGCAGCAAGTTTCGCGGAGCCGTATTCTTACTCACACCATCCAAAACGATAGAGCTCGCCAACGTATTGTCGCAACTACAGTTGCCATCTACGGTGCTCAGTCAACTGCGTCAGATGCTAGATTCCACCCCTGCCGGTCAGCTAGCGGATTTATTTGCAAGCATGATTGACCTGAGCATGGACGAGAAACTGCAGATTTTGGAGATGGTCGACACCAAAGCGCGCATTTCCCGGACCCTCGAGTTGCTCACCCGCCAGGTTCAGGTGTTGAAGATTTCACAGAAGCTACAGACGACAGTAGAAAGTAAGCTGGGAAAGAAGCAGCGCGAATTTTTCCTCCGTCAGCAGGTATGGACAAATGCGTCTGGCGTTTTATCCGGAAGTCGATGTTGATCGAGCTGCGGGAACAGTTAGACGCGATAAAGAAGGAACTAGGCGAGTCGGACGATGGGGAGGAGGACGAAGTAGCCGATCTCGGAACCCGGATAAGCGATGCGAAACTCCCCGAGGAAGCTAGCAAGGCGGCGAATCGCGAGCTCCGCAGACTCAAGCGGATGAATCCGAGCATGGCGGAGTATCAAGTCGTTCGGACGTATCTGGAATGGCTTTCAGAACTTCCATGGGAAACACACACAGAGGACGTCATGGACATTGCTCGTGCCCGACAGCAGTTGGATGAGGATCACTTCGGTCTTGAGAAGGTCAAGATACGGATACTAGAGTACTTGGCCGTTCGGAAGTTGAAGCAGGACCTGAAGGGACCGATATTGTGCTTTATCGGCCCTCCCGGAGTCGGAAAAACTAGTCTCGGAAAGTCTCTGGCCAACGCGCTGGGGAGAAAGTTTCACCGTATCTCACTAGGTGGCGTGCGAGACGAGGCGGAGATAAGAGGCCATCGGCGAACATATATCGGGGCTCTCCCTGGTCGGATAGTGCAAGGAATGCGACGATGTGGGGTAAACAATCCCGTTGTACTCTTGGGTAAGCTGTGTTTGGCACGTAGGATTTGGCGGTTACAGGATTATACTTATTCCTATCAGATGAAATCGATAAACTTGGCCATGATTCGCGCGGGGATCCCTCATCGGCATTACTCGAGGTCCTTGATCCCGAACAAAACTCCAGTTTCACCGACCACTATATGAACGTCGCCTTTGACCTTTCCAATGTTCTGTTTGTTGCTACCGCCAACGATGGTGATACGATCCCCGGACCTCTGCTCGATCGGATGGTCTGTATTCCGGACGTGCTTCATTCCTTAAACCGCTTTCTCATTCCGGGTGCACTTGCAGGAGGTTATTCGCATACCAGGCTATACTTTCGACGAGAAGCTGCACATAGCGGAACGCCACCTTCTGCCAAAACAAATCCGCGGGCACGGACTGGACGAGTCTTCCGTACAGATCCCGAGCGATGTTTTGTTGAAAGTCGCGACAGGCTACACACGCGAAGCGGGGGTTCGGAGTCTGGAGCGCGAGATAGGAGCCGTGTGTCGTGCGCTCGCCGTGGAGCTGGCAGATTCTCGAGAGAAGCCTGGCACCATATTTGAGCCGGTGGTGGACATGGGGCGATTGGAAAGGATCTTAGGGCCCGAGCGATACGACGACGAGGTCGCGGAGCGCTCCAACATCCCTGGGGTCGTTACTGGTCTTGCGTGGACGGCGTCCGGGGCGGGCGGTCTTCTTTTCATCGAAGCTACGCAGATGCCCGGGCACGGTGTTCTGCATCTCACAGGTAGGTTTTACCTGATAACCCAAGTGAGATCTTGGGCTCATCGGGCACGTTATCTGTAGGCAAACTCGGCGATGTTATCAAAGAATCTGCTCAAATCGCCCTGACATGGGTTCGAGCGAACGCACATAAGCTCGGTCTCTCGAAAGCAGGAGTAAGCGTGATCGACGGACAGGACATCCACATTCACCTTCCCGCTGGCGCCATACCAAAGGACGGACCTAGCGCCGGAATCACCATCGTCACCTCCCTTGTTTCCCTCCTCTCCCACCGGCCCGTCCGCGACCACACCGCCATGACGGGAGAGGTCACTCTGCGTGGACTCGTCCTTCCCGTCGGAGGAGTCAAGGAGAAGGTACTGGCCGCTCATAGAGGTGGAATCCGACGCATCATCCTTCCCTTCAGGAACGCCAACGATCTATCGGAGGTGCCTGCTAACGTCCGAGACGAGATAGAGTTCGTCTTTGCAAAGACGGTGGACGATGTCCTTCAGGCTGCCTTCGACGAGCCTCCGCTGTTGGAGGTCACGCAGTCACCTGAGCGGGAGATGCAACCTGCCGCAGGGATTTCGTCCGACACTGCGAGCCACGTTTACCTCAGGTCCAGCTTGTAGACAGAACACCAGTATCCATTCCTTTATCACCTTTTCTTTTTGGTTTACGATAGTTTTTTGATTTTGATCTATGGAAATTTCGTGGGCATACGGTCTTCTGCTTTTGCGGAAGGCAAGCAGAGCACGTCTATCCTGGAAATAGGCAGGGAAAGGGCTACTCTCGCAACGCTCTCAGTTGAAAGCTCCCCAATCGTCGGATGCAGGAGGCGGCGGCGGAGCAGCATGAGAGACGGGTGCGGCCGCGAAGCTTCCGGAGAAACCTGCAAAGTCTGGAATCCCGCCGAGTCCCGAATTGGCTTTGCTGGCCGAGAACTGCTGCTGCATCGGAGACAGGACAGGCTGGCTCTGCTGGGGTGCCATGGGAGATGGGGAAGCAAATCCAAATGGATCCGCTTGGGGTTTGGAAGGGGGTGCTGCGTTGGAAGGTGAGGCGAACGCGTTGAAAGATGCTGGGGCCTGGAATTGCTGTTGGGGAGCAGCCGAGCCGAAAGATCCAAAGCCGTGCTGTTGCTGTTGCTGCTGCTGTCCGAAACCCTGCGGTGGTTGCTGAGTTGGGGGATGGAACGGCTGCTGGGAGGGGGCCTGGTACGAAACAGGTTGCGCAAAGCCCGCGAAGCTCCCGAAAGATCCGCTAGCGCCCGAAGCGCTCATCGGCGAAGAAGCTGTGGTTGAGGCGTTACCGTACAGGGAAAGAATCGAGTTCTTCAAAGCACCTTGCTGCTGCTGTTGCGCCTGTGGGGACACGGTCGCCTGTTGCGGTTGCCCTCCAGAGAACGCCTCGAACAGCTGATCCGAGGCCGTCTGAACCGGAGCGACGGTTGGCTTTGCAGGGGCCGGGGTGGCCACTGGCGCAGACGCAGCGGCAGCAGTAGGTACAGCGGCGAAGTTTGCGAACTGAGCCTGCGGGACTGCCGCAACGGATCCCTGCTTCGACAAACGCGCCATGGGCGGGGAGGTGCGCGTGGCAGGAACCGTCGTCGCCGGAGCTCCAGCGGCTCCGTCCGTGGCTTTCAACGTGTCCGGATCAGGGATGGGACCTTTCATCGCGTACTGCTTGCGCTCGTACTTTGCACGAATGAACTGATCGATGGTGTGCTCCGGCGGTGTGAAGTTTGGTGGCAAGTCGTGCTCCCAGTATTGCCTGACGGTTGACGAAATTCAAGCCGTCAGCGAGACGGACCCAGAGGGATGACCCGGTAGCTCAACAAGATTCAGACTCACGCAGCCTTTCCGTTACCCCAGCGAGCCATGCTGGCGAGCTGCTCTTCGGTCCACGAGTCCAGGTCAGCCGACTTGACTATGCGTGCAGCATGAAAGGGCAGAATGAGTGAGCCCTGTCCAAGGAGTACCACCTTCAGACGACGTTCATCACGAGCGTACCCTTGGAGATGTGAGTCCCCATGCTGCGATGGAATCCCGAGCACCTGATGCAGAAGAAGACTCCGATGTTCCAAGATGCCCAGCGAGGGTCCTTTTTGCGGCAGTCGGCGCAACGGCGGTTGTCTGGCCTCGCCATCAGTTCCTTGAGCAGACGAGCATTCCGTTCATTCCCCGCCTTGTCTGACATGCGCTCATGACGGGTAGTCATGTTGACAAGAGTTGTCGCGTTGGGGTACGGTGAGATGCCACTCGCGCGATGGTCCAACAAGCAATCCTCAAATCCTCAAAGCAAAGCGGGAGGCTACGAAGGGGCTACGAAGGGGACTACGAAGGGGCGTCAGACCTCGGCGGAGCCTCGGAGGATGGTAAAAGTGCTCTCGTTCGCCAGTTCCCGAGGGACGGGCCTTTGGCGCGTGTCCGAACCTTTCGTACCATTGCCTGTGGGAAAGTTTCTTCCGTGCGCTGACACCTGAACCTGCACTCGCCTTGATAGACAGCCGGTCCGCTCGCCAAAGAAGACACTCGAGGAGAATGGCGTCTCGCATCGGGACTCTCGGTACAACATGCTCCTTGAGCTGCAGGTCGCAACCACTCTCCCAGTGTCGCGCCATGTCGAGTGGTCGTCTTCCGTCGGCAAACGAGGAGTCTCCTTCCGCAAAGAGTTTGATGGATGCATTCGCTATCAGCTACCGAAAAGAGATCCGCCAAGTGCCACCGAACTCCTCGGCAGAAAGAAGACATGGCAGGCAGTCCGAACGGTTTCGTCCCGACGCCGTCAACACCGAGTCGGTTTCTCGGCCGCGCGGGGTGGTTCCCGAAAGCGGTCCCAGTCCAGGAGACAGGCCACCGGGCAACAGGAGGTCTAGCGCCATCATGGATCTCGTAAAAGATCTACCTGCAACGCCAGACGTACATGCACCCAAAATTTCGAGAAAGCCGACTGTCTCTCGGGCCCAAACAGTTTCGCCGCCTCCCACTAGAGCTTCCCCCGTGGAGCAAATCACCAAAATCCTGCAGGGCTTCGGGGCTGTTGGAGAACCTACCCCATCATCCTCGAAGAAAGACGAAGTGGTCGTTCACCCTTTGCCGCCATCCAAGCTCATTGCAGATTCACTGCAAGGGATGCTCAGCAGACTTCCTACCCGGGATCCACCTCTCCAGCCTGTTCCGCCCATAGACCTAATCGCCAAGACGATAGATGGGATGGTCCGCGAAATTCCTATCCGGAACATGCCTCTGTTCCAAAGGCTCTTGGACTCGATCGAGAAACAGGATGAAGTCAACTTCTGGCGATGCTACGATGGGACGGTTCGCAGTGGCGATGCGCGTGCATTAGAGCTAAAGACTCAGAGGCGGATTCTTGAGCTCTTCAAAGCTGGCAAAATCGTGAATAGGAAGAAGGAAGCTACCAAGATCAAACTTTTGGATCAACTTTGGGCGACCGCACAGATCTCCCACGAACGCCCAGACGCTGCATTGTATCAGGATTTCATCGAACTGTATGCACTCGTAGGAAGTCTGGCGGGGGTGGAGAAGGGCATCGCGGCACTCGAACGAACCGGGGCCCCTGTTCAAAGCAGGGGAGTCCAGCAATGGAACATGGTGGCGCTGATACGAGCAGGCAAGGTTGTGGAAGCCCGTAATATCTATGACGAGTATCGGCTGGAGACAGGCGACAGCCCCAAGCTCGCTAACAAGTTCTTCCGGGCGTGCGGGCACGCGGATCAGGAGACCGCCATGCTGGACCTGTTCAAGGACCTCGAACAGTACGGACCTGCGCCTGATTCTCACTCGTACTCGTTTGTCATAACATATTATTCGGTCCGCGGCCGAATGGACGAAGCGGCCGTGTGGCTCAAGAAACTTTCCTCAAGGCTCTTCAACCGTCCTCCAGTAACTCAGGTGTTCAACATGGTTTTGGCAGGATACATCCGAACCGTGCAGCCCGAACCGGCGAACGCGCTACTCGTCGAAATGGCTGCCGCTGGCGTCGCACATGACTGGAACACGAACGAGCACGTCATCGGTATCGCAGCGATCGAGGGAGACTCCACGCGGGCCTGGAGGGCGTACGCAAGCAGTACGAATCCCAATCCGAGTCACGTGACGCTCGAGTACCTCGCTCGCTTGACGGGACCCGTGACGGACGATGACGCTTCGCTGGATGCATTCCGTGCGGCGCTCGCCGAAGCGGGAGTCGAGCTCACTCCCGTCATTCTTGCCAAGCTTGTGAAAGGTTACAAGCAGCTTCCTGACGGCAACTCGGCGGAAGCCGTTCTCGAATGGAGTCATCGACTGGGTTATTCGGTCAAGGAACACACGTATAACGATGTCCTTGCGGCCCACATCAACGCTGGCGACCTCGCCTCGGGCGAGCGGTTCGCAGATGCGATGTCGAAAGCTGGCGTGCCTGTCACAGAGGCTGTTTGGAGAAGACTCATCTGGAGCTTGAAGGAAGCCGGGCAAAGCGAGGATGCATTGAGGGTTTTGGAGGATGGTCACGAGCGCTATCCGTTCATGCCTCGCGCGTTCGTGGCGGAGCTTCAACAGCGGTTTGGAAGGAAAGATCCGCTGGCAGTGAGGGCAAGTGAGGTCATGGGCGATAAAATGGCATTTCGGTCTCAAAAGCCGCTCGATCATTAAGCATATGTAATATAAACAGAACTTGCACGAAGAAAGCAAACAATATAAGCGAAACACAACGGCTGGCTTCGGTGAATTTCGTCCATCGTGTGAGCGATCACTTCGAGACGCTCGGAACCGAGACGCTTCTCTTCAGCAGCGGCGGCTCAGTCAAGCGCACGTTGCTTCTCCTTGGCCTCGTGTGCTGCAGAGAGTTGCATCCTCTGCCTCCGTCCGTCGGATGGTTTGGAGCCTTTGCCGACGGTTCACGCGCTGTTGGTCCGTTCCTTGCTTGTAGCGACCGCGCCGGTATCGATGCCGACTGACTACCTTTCTTGCCTGTCAACCACCAGTGTGTATGTGTGAGCGAGAATGAGAGTGACGTCCAGAACCCCACTCTTGTGAGCGCTTTGCTTTGGTCTCCCTCCCAGGTCTTGAGCTTCAGATTACAAGTCTATCGAATTGCCTCGGTCTGTCGAAACATTCGGCGAGCATCTGGGCGAGCATCCATTCTTCATGACGTGAACACCACAGCGAGTGCAGACACAAGGCCGTCGGTATGCCGACTATATGGAAGTGACACGTTTTGGAGCCTATGGCAAGTAGTCAGTTAATCGTCGAGGCTGGACCAGTAATCGTACAGCACTCGCGGTCTATCGACGCTGGCGGCCTCTGATCACTGGACATCCCGTTTACGCAAAGATCCAACTGATCCTGGCTGTCGTTGTCGTTTGAACAGCGGCAACTCCTGTGCGTCTCGGAGTCCAGAGGGTCCGAAGTAGTGGATCTTCATTCTATTTTCTCTTTTTTGTTTTTTGTTTTTCATTTCCCGACTGCGCGCGAGGAGAGAGAAGGGGAAGCGGGAGCGGGTCAGGAAATCGTTGGTAAATGAACGCCGTCGAACGGTCAAAGGGGAAGATTTTCGCTCTGATTTCCTTTTCCCTGCGCAGACGAAATGCCACAGCGCGCATGGGGGGCTCTTCCGCGTTGTCCCGAATGTCACGCGCACGCGTGCTCCCCGCGTGAGCGAGCGAAAGGGTTGACCGGTATTGAGGAAAGGGCTTCGCTCCTCCGGGAGGAACACACCCACAGGCCATCATTACGGCTCATACGGGGAGACAGTTCACGAGAGGAAGGGGGGGATGGAGAGCCTCCTCTTTCATCACGGGCGAGTAGTGTCGGTTAGCGTTGGTAGTTGGCCCCGTTGCTGCAATCCCCACCTATCGTCTCGTCCATCGTGCTACATCGCGCAGCGAAGCTCACCCAGAAGCACACACCCCGGCGGTCACGCTTTTGCAGGCCAGAGCGAAAAACTCACAGAAACAAAAGCCCTACCGGTACTTCTGCTGGCTCGCGCAATCCCACCCCTGAAATACATATCACCAGGCCCTGGTCCTTCCGTCCTGCCGCCTTGCCTCGACCGCATACCATCTCTTCTTACTCCCGGGCAGCCTCCTTTCGAATAACAAGTTTTCGAATTCCGACCGGAACAGCTTTCGTAAGGATCCATACAAGCAGCAACCCGATGCCTCGAGCGACACCATCTCAGTTCGCCGGATCCCACCGCGGTTCATCGACGGGACCCGACCTTGCCTGGTCCTCTCGGCAGCAGCAACATCAGCAACAGCAACAGCAACAGCAGCAGCAACGCGGCGACGAGTACAGAGCTAGCAGTTCCACACCCTTGCCCCCATCGCAACAGCCATCGCTTCAGCGTCCGTCATCCGCGTCGTCTTCGTCAGCGTTCCCACCATCAGGACCGTCTCAAGATTCCCGCGAATCAATGTACGGCCATTCGTACTCTCAGGAGCCCGAGATGTCTCAGCAATCCGGTGCCATCTATGCTACGGGCATTCCCGTCGCCACACGCAACCGGGGCTACTCTGCAGGTTCCGCTGCGGCTCGCCGTCCTTCTGCAGCCGCAACGGGGCAGGGAAGCGAAGGGACCGACGACGAGGGCGACGCGGCGCAGGCTGCGGGGCCGAACATGCGTCGGGTAGCGCACTCGGCGGTCGAAAAACGTAGGCGAGAGCGCATCAAGGACAAAATTGAGGTCCTCCGCAACCTAGTGCCCACTTGCGCCATGCGACCCAACCTTCACAAACTCAACGTATTAGAACACACGATTGATTACATCTACTTCATGCGCAAGCTCGTCCACAAGACCATGGGGGAACGCGATCGGGCCACGTATTCTGCTCAACAGCAGCAACAGCAGCAGCAGCAGCAGAGACCAGGAGGTCCACCGCCTCACCACTCGCAAGCCCCACCAGGGGCTCCGCATCCGCGCATGTATCAGCAGCAGCCGATCCAGTCACCGCACCCACAGCAGCACCATCCGCACGCGGCGATCCCGTCGCAGGACGCGGCCCACATGTACGGCATGCATCACCCTCCGCATTCTCACCATCCAGCCCACGTTCCTCCACCACATGCGCCAGTCCCCCACGATCCGCACTACATGCAGTTCGACATTGACTTGGACAACGTCAACATGCAGCTCCTCTGCCCTCCTCCACCACCCGAGCACGGCGGACCGGCACCGGTCGCGGCTTCACCCACCCCGCACATCGCGGTACCGGTTGCACGACATGCCCATCCGGCAGCGTCCCGTCGTCCAGCGCCGTACACGGTTCCTGCAGCCTCGCCCGCACATGCGCCGCCGCCGCCGACGACGCCTTCGGTCGTTGCCGCGGCGCCTCGACGTGCTCTCACCGTGTCGCCGGTGCTGTCGGCCCCTGGATCCGTCCCGACCACGACTGCGAGTCCCATGCGCGTCGACAACCTGCTCTGTTAGACAGAACGGTGTTTTCCCAGTTCTATAGCGGTTTAATTTTGTGATGTCTGCTATTCTTTTCCGCTGTAAATATACCAACGCATTCGGCAGATATCTGCATGCAAAATGAATCCCTCATGAACATATCCTTTGGCCGTTCCGAGACGTCTATGTGCTCCTTGGCGCCCTTTGGAAGCATGCTGTAAATGTGGCCCGGAACAGTACAGGTTTGCCTTCGACGAACGCTTTTTCACATGTACAGCGGCCATCCTGACGGTAAATGTAACCGGCACCATTTCCATGAAAAGCGAGAGATGGGCCGAGGAGGCCGCGCCTTGCCCGTTCGATGATGGAACCTTCGAAGATTGAAAGATCGATGGACTCCTAACGGACTGGCTGGGCTGTCTTGTCTGGCAGGTCTGCCGGCAGTCCTGGGTTTTCGACAGATGTGGGAGATGAACCTGTTCTTGAAACACTCCCACTCTCCCTGTTTCGAAGCGGCGAACCTGACCCCTTGATGGGGAGGGGAAATGAACAGGTTAATTACGAGGGTAGTCCTTTCTCTAATTGCTCCCTTGTTCGTTCCTGGGCAAAGTGGATGGCTCATTTCCAGGTAGCGAGAGGCGGGGAGAGAGAGGACCAGTGTGATCCCGACCGTTTGGCCGAGTAGTACGCGGATCCCCTCTCTTTGACACCTTAAGACTCGCTTCGTCTCCAGCCCCCCCTGACGTCCCAATCCAGATCACCGCTCATCAAACACTGCTCTTCCACTCGTCGCACATCCTCACTCACCATGCTCGTTCGATTCTCCGTCCTCCTTGCTCTGGCTGCTCTCTGCTCGACCGTCGTCGACGCCGGTTCTGTCAACGTGAACGTACGGGCGGTTCGCAAAACGACCAACAACAAGGGCACGACCAACAACAAAGGCACCACGACGACAGGTACGACCAACAACAAATCCAACAAGGCCTCCAAGGCGGCTGGCGCAGTCGCGTCGACCACATCTGCAGCGGCACCTGCGGCAACCTCGGCAGCGGCCGCAGCAGTGTCGGGTCGTCTGACGTCGATCCCCATCGTCCAGTTCGACGCTGCACCCTTCTGCACGGCCTCCAACATGCTTCTCTCGAACGGAACGCAGATCCGAGGCGGTTCCTGCTCATCCACTCCCATGGGAGCCATCCCAACCGTCGGGAACATGGTCTCGACCATCATTACCTCCCCGGCATCCGGAGCGGCCATCGACGCTAGCATCGACAATGTCGTTGCGGTCGACATGGTCGGTCTCGACACTGGTTTCTTTGCCAACGCAGCCACCCAGTACAACCAACAACCCCAGACCCTCAACACCCAAGGACAGATCCAGGGTCACCAGCACATCACGGTGCAGACCCTCACGTCGACCAGCTCGGCACCCGACTCGACCAAGTTTGTCTTCTTCAAGGGACTCAACGCCGAGAGCACCAACGGCAGGACCCTCACCGTCACCATCCCCGCCAAGACCTTCACCGTCAACGGAAGTCACAGGATCTGCAGCATGACGGGAAGCAACACCCACCAGCCTGTGATGATGCCCGTGGCCCAGCGCGGTGCCCAAGACGACTGCATCCGTGTCACGGTCAAGAACGCCGTGGCTGCCTAGGAGAGAAGTGTCGAAAAGCCCGCTTTTTCGCCAACCTCCTTTTTCCGAGTTTTAGACTCCTAGATTTGTAGCAACCCTTTGCCTGCCCTTTGTATATCTCTCTCTCCCTCTCTCTTCCCTCTCCTTGCGGGCCTCGGCTGGCCACTCCCGCATCTCCCTGTTTTATGTTGGCCGACTGTTGAATGTAAATACCGACTGAATCATGCCTTATGGAAACCTCGACCGCTATTTGTTTTCTAAGATTCGTTATCCCAGAATTATGAAATTGGGAGTAAAGGCTCTTTGAGTCGTTGAACCCTGTGCAACCAAAAGTGGCAAGCGGGATTCCTTCAGATTTTTTCAGGCTGGATGAGCCGGCTGATCCTCAGTTCAATGGTATGACACGCCTATTGGAGGCACACTTCAGTGGATTGTTCAGGCTCCATGCAAACAGGATGATGAAGACTTGGATTGGATTGATGTGAGAAGTGTCCTGAAGCAGCTGACATGTGGAGATGACGTGAAGCTTGTTGGTAAGTGCAGGACTCGGACTGGATCCGAGGCAGCCGGATCTGGGATGGGTCCGGGGTTCCAAAAAAGCGCATTTTCATACAGGCATGAATATCCTTTGATTCTTGTTCACTTTAGATCCTTCCTGGATGCTATGTTATGGCATTGGCAGTCTTTGCACTTTGCCTGCAGTGGCAGTGGACACCGTCAAAAGAATCCTGGACTCAGAGGAGCATTGGCTGCTACAGCAACCCATTCCTGATTGGTTTTTGAACACTGGTGACTCGGAAACACCAAAGGGTGCTCTTTGCTTGCGTTTTGTTCAGGTTCCTTCCACTCTGGTAAGTCAGTACTCTTGTCCATTCCATATTTCCAATTTTTTGACAGTTTGGTTTCTATCTATCAGAACAAGCAGAGAGGCAGGGTTCTTCGATCAAAGGCGTATGGAATGGACATGCAGGGCGGGCACAAATTCTGGGATGATTTTCAGCGATGATTTGTACTTCCTGCAATATAGCATCGGCACATCAGGTCCAGAACGGACTCACCAAACCATATTGTGAGTACCAGATAGGGTAAAAATACACTTTGGACCCGGACTGGACCCATTCCGGGTCCATTCCGGCTCCAGGGCAGAATCCTCGAGCACCTCTCGCGAAGTACGGCAACACTTCATTGAACTTCACATCAGAGCGTCCCATCGCTTTACTTCGGCAGCTGCATCGCTGGGCCGAGTCTGGGGCCGAGTCGGCTATTTTTGCGGTCTTGAACTTTCAGGCAGGGCCGCACGGGAACACCCGTCCAGGATTCCGGACAAGCGGACGGTGGCTCCAACGTTGGATTTCCTTCCTCTTTTCGTTGAGGAAAAAAACCCACAGACACATCGAGTTCCACCGCTCCTCGCGACCTTGCTAACCGATACTGACTCCCTAGAAGCGAGGATTCATCGCTGCATCAACACCCACGACAATACAGCCAAATATCTTTTCCTCCCGGCGTTCCGGTCCATCATACTCTTTTCTGCGCACTTCACCGCCGTCAGTCCAACGTTCGATTGGGCTTTCTCGTCGCAGCCTTCTGAGGTCTCGAAGCTCAAAGACTCGCTCAGGTCAGTTTCTCACACGGCACGCTTCTCGAACGTCACGCAGCACGAACCTGAGCGAGAGCACCCGGCCGAGTCGAGTCTCCCGCCATGCTGCGCGGAATGCTATCGTTTCCGCGGCCGCGAAGCATCCGTATATTTTGCGCGTACATCGCTGCCGTTTGCATAGGCATGCTGATCACGTTCAAGCTCGGGGTCCGGCTGGTGAAGTGCAGCAAGTGTCGGAGTCTCCCGTCGGTCGCATATCCCTCGGCCAGCGACTTTGCCGTCGGTTCGGCGTCGGCTGCCAAAGGTTGCCACGCCTGCGGAGTCACGGCCGACGACATCAAGGTCATCGTGTTCGTCTTCCCGCAGTACCATGCCATCCCGGAGAACGATCGCGTGTGGTTCCCCAACTTTACGGAGTGGGACAACGTGCGGAGTACCACGCACAACCTGGCTGGGATGGAGACGCTGAGGCCGGTGGAGGATTGGGGATTTTACAACCTGTTGGATTTCAATGTTCGGAAGCGTATGGTATTGGCAGGAAGGGGATGCGCTCGAGATCTCTTGCTTTTTCTGACAGACCGCCTGTCTCTAGGGTGACTTTGTGAAAAAGTATGGGATCTATGGCCTGGCGATACATCACTACTGGTTCGGAGATCATATGGTCATGGACGGCATGTTAAAAGTAGGCAAGCGAAGGTTGCGTGCGGCCACCTCTTTCGCTCTTGCTGACACATGGTCGCTCGCAGAACATGCTGAGCGACGGGGAGCCATCCGTTCCTTTCTTCTTGAACTGGGCGAATGAGCCGTGGACCAACCGCTGGAATGGTCAGGATGGGGCAGATGTTCTGCTGGCTCAGGACTATGGCCTTGAGGACACATGGCGGGCTCATTTCGAAGCGATGCTGCCATACCTGCGCCATCCAAAGTACATCACGGTCGAAGGGCGACCCGTGCTTGGCATATATAAAGCAGACCACATGAAAGATCTTTTCACGCCGATGATGGCTGCATTTCGGAGATGGGCGGAGCAGTCTGGCTTTCCGAAGGGTGGACTGGAGATCATGCATTCGAACTGGGGGGACGTTCATCCGGACGCGGATTCCATTTACAACTTTGCCCGTCATTCCTCTCACCCGGAGGAGCTCACAGTCGGCCTGCGGCGGAAGGTTGCAGTACAGCACAAGTGAGTCAGAGGCACGGCCAGCGGTTGTGTGCATGGACACGATCAGCATTCTCACGACCTTTCCCAGAGGAGCAATGGTTGGTTGGGACAACTCCCCGCGGCACTCCACGCGACCTAGCGGATCTTCGTATTATCTCGCTTCACCGCCGCGAAACTTCTTCGAGCATTTAATCGACCTAGGCTTGGCGATCCTTGCAGATCCGAACCCCAAGGAGAAGGAGAATTTCCTTTTCATTAATGCTCTAAACGAATGGGGAGAAGGGAACGTGCTGGAACCGTCCAAGCAGTACGGCTACGGACATGCCGAGGCGGTTCGAGATGCTATGAGGTATCTCCGCACTCCAGCCCCACGGCTGCCGATTCACGGACCGGATGCACTGCTCCCGCCAGTTCCTCGCAAGATAGAAACCTGTTTCCTGGTCCGCACCTATGTTGGACACGCTGACGGCAACATCTTCACTTTACGCGCCATGCTGAACTCTTTGAAGGCATTGAGCAACCCGAATTGGGAAGCGATCGTCTTTATAACCGACACAGAGGAGTTTCCCAATTTCTGGAAGCTGGAGATCGAACTGGACGACGATCGCTTCTTCTTCTTTGATGTACCGAGCAACGCCAAGAAACGCTATGTGGCGGCGGACGCCGGCTATTCTATCACGGACTACGTGATCAAGCATCTGAGCGTTATTTCTCCTGCCGCTTCACAGGCCAACTGGCTCGTCGCCACCAATGGGGATAATTACTACAGAACCGACGCATTAGACTATCTTGACAAACGCTTCGATATAATCGGACTCAACTTCATGTCCCGATGGAACGCTTGGAACGAGGAACGGGAACGGCTCGACATTCCATGGGATCAACGATGCGACCGTTTGGAAGCGAGGGTAAAGTCAAGACTCGTCACAGAACAAAGATTTCTCGTTGACCAGAACCGGCTAACGTTCTTTGACCCTTTCAGCCTCCACTGGCAGATTGCATCGCGTCGAAACCTTCCATCGGTGGCATCGATCTCGGTGCCATGATTCTCAACTTCCCAAAGTTCCAGCAGGCAGGCATCACCTTTTCCTCCTTCACGAAATCCCAACCGCTCGCACAAGACGGCGCCATGGCCGAGACCCTTGTCTCGGCCCCACACTCATTCACCTTTGCGCCTGTGGCTTACTCGCCATCTGACTCTTGCCAGCTTCTCCACAACCCTTCCTACGTGACGTGCAAGGGATATGGCCGCGCTTGGATCGATTCGCCCGTGTTCGCCGAGCAAAGGTGTCTGGACCTCGGAGAAGTGGAGGCGGAGCTACGGAAGGGACATTACGACCTCGAAGGATTCAGGGATCTGGGTGGCGTGTGCGTCCGGTACGACGAGGAGACATACCTGAAAAAGTTGAAGGCGCGCTAGAGGTAGGAAAGATACTTTATTTACATAATTCCACATCCGCCTTAATGGTGGTGACGTGTACATATAATCTGCTCAAGTTTCGACCTCCTGCGAGTATGTTGCGCCTACCCATCTGCACGGTGACTCTACTTTCCCGCTCTCTGCTTACCATGTCTGCCCTCAACCGGTCATCAATGCCGTTCGCCATAGGTGCAGACCCAGCTGCAGCGTAGACCCAAACCTTGTGCGGGAGCGAAACCGACAGCTTACGAAGGGTGTACGTTATAACTCCGCTCCACGTATTTGAACCTAACTTTAGCATCAGCAATCAGCACTGCCCGCATGGTAGTTGTCTCAGATGGTTAAGAAATCTCAAAACGAAGGTTCGCGCGCGCGCGCGTCTGCTATCTCACAAACAAGGTTCCTTGACGCTCTCTCTACGATATTTCCTCAACTTCCAAAAGCGAACCTCTTCTTCCGTGATACCTCAAAAGAATCATGATAGGCAACAGGACAATCCTCGCAAGTCTCCTGCTCGTACTCCTGTCACGTAAGAATAACATGACTGCAGTCTTACTCGTGCCCTCACCAACGCGTTTCGAACTAACCTCGTGGTAACGGACTCTAAGCTATCGCGACCCCTCATCCTACACCGCTCACGCCTTACCACACCACGACTCTCACTCTCAATGCACTGGAAGACGAATCCCCGTTCGGCCGCTTCGCCGTCAAGATCTCCCGAACCGACCAACTGACGGACACGCCTCGGACGTTCCGAAGCGTCGGTCCCACAGGACCCTTCTCGGCGGCGAGGATCCAGGACCTCACGATCGTGTTCGACGTGACGCCCCGTGGTCCCCTGGAGGAAGCATCGGACGAACGCGAAGAAGATGAAGGAGAACATGTCTCCCGTCCACGCAAGATGACGCTCACGGCCGTGTCCACGACCGCGAACGTTGCCATCGGGTTTGGGGAGCATGAGGCGGACGTCACGAGACAGGACCTTGTGAGCGGGTTTGGAAAGGGATTGGTCGGATGCAAGGTCCGCGTGGAAGGGGAGAAAAGTGTGGAGGACGGAGTGACTAGGCTGTTGATCAGTGAGGTTATTAGCGAGTGGGAGGGTGGTAGGATGGTCAGAAACGTTGCTCAACAGCTGGTGGAGGTTTACCCAGAAGGTAGGATCGTCTTGAAAGGGGAGGACAAGGGCGATCGGGTGGAAGGCGATTACTACCTAGGTGAGCTTGTTCTCGTTCAGACCAGATGTTCTCGTCCGTGTTCTCATCACTCTCAATCTTCCTTAGTGGGAGACTCGTCAACAACTTTCCCACCATCCTCTCCTCTGCGCACTCTGGGACCCCGTCTAATCCTCGGTGTCATGTTGTTTGTGATCTCCATGGGATTCTTCGCAGCCGCCGGGCTCAGCTATCGACAGCAATTGCAAGAGCAGACAGCAACCAACAAGCTGCGACAACACCCTTCCCTGATGATTCGTGCGTCAGTGAGACTCGGAAAAGAGGAGCAAGAGGATGTGGAGGGCTTGCCCGTGTACTTTGCGGGCGGTTATACCGAGGTCATCGCGACCAACGGAGAGGCACAAGATCGAAAGTGACGATGTAGCTTTCTTTATTTTTGGACTAAAGCAAAACCGTGCAAAGAGTAGAAAGAAATCGTCAGATGGGCCGGCGGCCGCGTCCCAGAGCGGGAAGACAGTATCTGACAGTCTAGGAGCGTGCACTGGGTGATGGGCTCTTCACTCTCGCGGCTCAAGTACAGATTCCCTCAGGGATCTGCGCAAACAGCTCTAAGGAGTGAGCGAAGAGCAGATACTTGTAAGAAGAACTGTGTAAACCCAACAGCAATAACGAATGGTTTCAAAATCGGCGTGCCACTCCGCCTGAGACCCATTCAACCACAACTGGGGCCAGGAACCTCGCTACGGCCTGCTTTCATGGGTGGCACAGCTGGTCGTGGATTCCGGCGGGCCTCTCTGAGCTTGCGAGGTGCAAACGACTGCTTGCGCAGTACAGTACTACCGGTAGCCTCTTCCGGGTCTTTCGGTCCGTCGCTCAAAGGGGTGGTGTCGACAGCTCTGCGGCCTTTTGCCCCGTTTTCCGCCCGCCGTCAGGCCGTCAATGACGTTTTGCCCTTCGGTCAGACAACCCCGTCTGTCACTTCCACAGGGAGACTCACATCTCGTGCGAAAACCTTCTTCCGCCTCCCGCCGCACATATAAGACCAAGGCCTCCCTTTCCGCCACCTCCATCTCCAGCACGCTTTCTCAGACCCAAAACTACATTACAATGTCATCATCAACCACGACCACTTCTCCGTCCGACACGCCTGTACCTTACGGCAGCCGAGGCACCATCCTTGTGGTCCTGTCCGGCAGCGACCACATCACCCTCGCTAACGGAGCCGAGCAACCGACCGGCTACTTCCTCCCCGAACTCGCCAAGCCCCTGGCGCGCCTCCTGGACGCCGGCTATGCGCCCGTGTTCGCCAACCCCACGGGCGTCAAGCCTGCCGAGGACCCCATGTCCTCCTGGCTTGTCATCTTCCTCGGAAACTGGTTCGAGAGGAGACGGGAGAACGCCTTGTTGGAAAACATGAGGAAGACGGCGGGTCTGGATCAGCCCAGGAGGCTGGGCGACATCAAGGACGAGGAGTTGGACGCTTTCAAGGGTGTCTTCATCCCTGGCGGTCATGCACCCATGGAAGACCTCTGGCAAGACAAGGATCTCGGTAGAATCCTGATGCACTTCCATGAGAGAAGCAAACCGACCGGTACGTGACATGGTGTCTTCCTGTAGTGATCTCATCTCACGCGAGAGGGAGACTTACACTTTTGCCATTTGTACTTCCAGCCTCTCTCTGCCACGGTCCCATCGCGCTCTTGTCTACCCGCACCCAGTCCTCAACATTCCCTTACGCAGGATACCTCGTCTCGGTGTACAGTGACCGCGAGGAATCCATGAACGAGGTGGCCTTCGGATCCGCGCTCAAGTTCCACGCCGAAGCCGAGCTCGAGAAGGCTGGCTGCAAGATCAACAACTCTCCCATCCCCATGGCCGTCCACGTGTCCACCGACAGGGAGTTGGTGACGGGCCAGGGATTCTCCAGCGCAGCGGGACTCGGCGATGCCTTTGTTGCGTTGTTGGAGAAGAGTGGAAGCGCGACGGGTGGAAGCATCGCCGGTGTGCTTGAGAAGGCAGTCGCCGTCTAAGAGGTTTCGCGTATCTCTTTTCCCTTTTTTGTTTCTCTACATATGGTAGTCCTTTTTCTTCTTCATGGCCTTAATATCACCTTGTTCATACCAGCATATAGTATACAGGCGCCGTACAGGCGTAGATTTGTCACTATACTTCTCGCTTCAAACACTTCAAGCATGTCTTCGTTGAGCTGAAGTGTGACATGGTAAACTGCGTCAGTAGACACAGGTCGAAGCCTTATATCTACTGGCGTTTGCCAACCTTGGTGCTGAGTAGTAGTGTTCTCGACCGACGAGGTACACGTATGAACTCATAGAGGACTCGGGCTGGCTCGGGTTTTGGACAGCCAGCCGCTGTCATGGGGACTTCTAAGGACCAGTCTAACGAGGTCTTTCACGAAGTCGCAAGCGCCGAATGGGAATGCAGTCAGGGCTGCCCCTTCTCAATCTCCCTTTAAAGATACATATTTTTGGGGACTTTGATTTGCATAGTTTTGGGTGTTGCAAGTATGTTCAGCGTCTGCTTCGTCATGAGCGAACCCTTCGCTTACGATCTCACCAAGCTCTGTGCGAATGGTTCGCGACCCGAGCTGTGGAGTTGTGGGGACGAGAGAGAGAGAGAGCCGTCGAAACGTACAAAGTTTGTGCGGCAACTTGCAATTTGGCACTTGCACGGTGGGCCTCCCTCCTCCAACAGACCTCTCCCAACTCATTACAATACCCCCACGAGCCTCTTTCGAACAACGAACAACGAGCCTCTCCGTAAACTCTTATCATCTTTCAGTAGCCTCATAACCCCGCGAACCTACCATTCATTTCAAGCCGGAGGCTTCTTTTCCCTAGCCTCATTTCCCTTAGCCCTCCCAGAACGGGCCCACCAGTGACCTTTGACAACTTGGAGCACTTTCCGTGCATACACCTCAGCCCCGCCGAGTCTCGAAGCGGTGTTGCTTTACAGCAGGGCGCACGGGCGTTCTCCCATCACAACCTTTGCGAAGGTATAGTTGGGTGACCGCCTGGCCCCCGTGCACTGCCCGACGAGAGTCGCCACAATATGGATAGCTTGTGGAACGCCACGCTCTCCGTCTTCAGCGGCAACAAATCGACCTTGGCATCAACTTCCAGTTCTACTCTAAACTATCCGGGATACATCGTCCCGCAGGCTCAGTCCCCGCTAGAGTCTCAAGCCGAAACTCCGACGAGTCCCGGCCCTGCCTCTCCCGGGTCCTACTTTCCTTCCCTCGCTGCGCCATGCGAGCCTTTGGGAATCCCACTGCCCCCACTTCCGATCACCGCAGCGCATGCCTACAGCGGAGTTCTCTATCTGGGAACAGACGACGGCCGAGTATGGGCGTACAGTTTGAGCGCACGGACGCACACCCACACTTTCACCGGCGCATCCGCTTGCCCCGTAACCGCGCTGGCGAGTAGCTCCAGGCGTTTGCTGGTTGGCTCCGCTGACGGAGCTGTCACGGTCTACTCTTTGGCTACTGGTGGCGCCGTCCGTTGCGTCCCAGACGCCCACAATGGTGGCGTCACTGCGCTCTGTGTTGCGGACGGGACCCATCCGGCAGTGTACAGCGCCGGAGAGGATGGGGTACTGAACGAGTGGGACGCAAAATCTTTGAGAAAGAAGTGGGTCCTGACGGGTCATGTCGCACCGATCTCTATGGTCGTTTGGGCGGGAAATGGCCGTGTCTTCTCTGGCGATGTCTCGGGGTGTGTCAAGGGTTGGGACACGAGCACTGGTATGTCATTTGGTTTGAGGAAAGTGCTCAGCTTCTGCAGGCCTCGTACTGACTTCTTGTTCCAGGTCAGTGCATCGCAAATTTCGAAGGCCTTGCTCCCATCACAACGTTTACCTTAGGTCGCGATCTCCTTTACGTGGCAACGTCGTTGGGAACAATATCCGTGATCGACATAGAATCCGGTCAGACGCTACGCACCCTGCGCGTTCGTCAACAACACAACGACGACGCTCGTTCGCAGAACGTTGTTTCGTTGTGTCTTGCACGAGGTCGTCTCTACAGCCTTTCCCGTGACGGACTCGTGTCCGAATGGGACGTTAAACGCGGAAGAGCAGTCCGTAGTGCCAATGCTGCTATGGGACCCGCCGTTGCGTTGTGCTCTGCAGGCAGGGGTGACGTGCTAGTCGTTTGCTCCGGAACTGTTGTTCAGCTTCCTCCAGCTGAAAGAGAGCGCCCGGGCACTGAAGACCATGCCCTTGGACCTTCAGATAGTGCAAGCAACGTTGCATCCGACGCTCCAGACGATGTCGTGGCGCTGAAACGGCAGCTGGCTGCTATGCGGGTTTTGCAATCTCAACAGCAGCAAATCGCGCAGCAGCAGGCGCACTCCACCGCCTCTTCGCTTCTTGCCCGCGCCGAAGACGCCGAACTTGCACTTCAGGCTGCAAAGGAGCTTCTGGTTTCTTATCGCTCGGAACTCGAACTCACCCAACAGGCTCATGCCTACGCCTTCTCGTACCTCTCTCAGTCCTCGAACCGGACGTGGTTCGAAATTGAAAGAGAGATCCGTGGCCTTCACGAGATCATGTCTGAGCCAATACCGCGCCCTGGAGGCGAGGACGGCGACCTGGAAGACTTCTGCCCAAAAAGGAAGGCAAAACGGTGCTGGCAACGCGACGACCTGTGGGACTCGGACGCAGACGAAGATGATGCGAACGCAATTGGCGGTGGCGGCGACGGAGAGCCACCATGGTGGAGAGTGGAGACTGGGAGGACCAATCTCGCGGATCTCAAGTGGTGGCGCGAAGAACAGCCCTCGCGACCTGCAATTACTGTTCCGTCTGTAGAGCCGTACGCCATTCCCGAACTTACGATGATGGCCATGGATGACAATGACGATAGCGATGACGACCAGGATTTGACGGAGGAGATTGGAGAAAGATCTTCTTTTTCGGATGACGAGCTGGGGACGGACGAAGCAGATCACCCCACGCCCCATCCAACGATCCGGGTACGGGGAACGTTCCGCCTTCCCGATGGTTCGATCCAGATAACACCTTCGACTGCACCGGCCTTCCCCGTGCCTCGCCGGATAACCGTTCCTGCCGCCACAGCCATTGCAGCTGCCCGGTCCCTCGCTACCTCGCCTCCTAGAACCTCACCCCACAACAGTGCGGTATCACGGCAAAGGATTCGCACTCCAACGCGCGAGTCCCGTCGACGTTCTGCTGCACCCGCTGCAGCCGTAGCTGTCGTGACACCGACGCCATCTGCCACCGGGTCTTCTTCCAAGAGGACGTCCTCGGCTTCTTGGTTCGCACCCATCCAGAACTGGGTGGAGACGGTGGTCGCTGGCGCTGCTGAACCACAGAACGGCGACGTTGCCAGCAGCGGCGGCAGTGAAGCAGGCGGAACCGTAGCTCCTCCTCTCAGCAGCGCGGGTAGCGCAGGAACCGAGGTGAAGAAGGTCAGGGTCCGCACCGCCGACGTTTACCGGTTCGAAGAGGGGATGGTAAACCCCTCCTGATACCCCCTACTGGCTTCTGGCCACCTGGCTTTCGTACTGGCTTCTGGCCACTTCGCTTTTGTTCTTCGTCACCGCGATCCCTCTCTTTGGATGATCCGTTTCCCTTATAATAAATTTTTGCACGTGGGCTCTATTACGGCCTTCTGAACTCAGGGTTCAGGGCAAGCACCAGCAATTCTCACGAACTGGCGAATGGGCGTACAGTGTCAGGGAGCTGCCGGGACTTTTCGGACTTCTCGGACTCGGTTCCTCCCGTACGCGATGATGGAACTGCTGAACGCGAAGTGGCAACTAAACGACACAACCACAATCGCTCATACCTTCCAAAACACACGAGCATTGTTTGACCCGTGTATGCCTGCACCATGGATGCAGCAGCTGAATGTTCTCAACGGGTGGTAGCCACGTTCTTGGTACACGGCGCTGACGGCGTTACGATTCGATCGTGAGTCTGTGGCAGCGCAGCGAGCCCTTGCACCGTGACACCCGGCACTAACCTTCACTGGATTTCAGAAAGATCAACATATCGGAAGGGAAACCAATCATTGCCATTGGAAGGTAGTCCAAGCTGGGTGTGTAGGCTTATGTGCCTTTCGTCGGTTTGTTAACATTTCTACCATAGAGACCCGGGCTGCGAGGTCCGATGCTTGGTTCCCAACTTTGCTCTAAGACACGTTGAAGTAACGTATGAGAAGAAATCGAAGCAGGTTGGTGCATGTAGATGACTACTCGCTGCGAGTCCTTGTGCTGGGCACGCTGACACGATAGTGCACTGTAGATCTTTGTCACGTGCCTCGACGACGTGAGGGGTGCGACGCTTAACAACAGCCCTCTTATCACGGGTAAAGCGACTCTCTTCACCTTGCAAGATGTTCTATCAGTCAACACAAGAAAGTTTACAATCTGTGCTCCGATTCCCCAGGTAATCATTCGGTTTTCCTTGTATTAATGTGCCTCAAGCGCCGCTGACACGTAGCAGCCTCAGAACCGGCGCCCTTCGACCCCTCAGAAGGGAACGCCAGTGCGACTTCGTCGAACACCAAATGGAACTATCGTTCGAAACCAATATCACGCGGCCAATGACCCCCCAGAGCGTGGGCTAGCAACTCCTGTTCGTACGGTCAAAGTAGATCCCGCAACGCCATCTTATATGCGGCCTACAGCCGCCAGCGTCGCAAAGACCGCGATTCTTGCTGCCGCAAGCGGTGCTGCAGGAAGTCCTCTCCCTGGGACTCCCCTCAAGAAGGGCAGCCTTCGCAGGACGTCTTTTCAAAATCCGAGGCGCGAAAAGGCTTTGGAAGAAGATCCACGAAGGGACATCGAATTGGCCAGTTCACCAGTTACCCCAGAAAACCCGGTTGAAGATGCTCCTGGAATCGAAGCAAGCGATGCTGCCATTCATACGCAGAACGTTTTGACTCTTACATATGGAGACATCGCTTCTGCTCCCAGCAGCCCTATTGCTATTGCAGCCGAACCCGCAGTCACTTCCCCACCCCGGGAAGGTCCACATTCTACCGCACAAGAGGGACCTGCGGAGACTGTACACGATTCCGGCAGTCTTGGCCCTATGACGCTAGTTTCCGTCGCCGTACCTGAGTCGATGGTCAAAAAGCCTCACCCAGGATTTGCCGAGGAAGTCAATCCCTCAAAAAATTTGAAAGCGGCTCAAGCGTCGCTAACTGATCACAGATACCTGCCTACCCTGGGTCGCGAAGCTGCCTTTCAGATAGTTCCGGTATGTCGTATCAATTTCAGGACAACAAATGCAACAGTAATCTGATGTTTGCTTTCAATTAGGTCATCAGCAAGGAGGTCTCCTCGGACAACTCGGACATGATGCAATCTCTTGTACCTGCCGGGCGCCCAAAGGCTGATACCACTTTGGAAGACGACGTGCTTTTCAAAAGTCAAAGGGAAATGCTATGGAACATTGCTCGAGGAAATGGAGATCATTCAATCCCCCTGCCAAGCGACGCTGGGGGTTATGAAATGGACCTCAGCTCGGCCGATCCTCCAAAGGCAACTCTGGCTCTCTGTGCACCCGAGGCTGGGAGAAACAAGCCTGTCCTAGCCGTGGCTTTTGGTCCCGCGGAAATTTCCACAGTGGAACCACCTCCTAAACCCCTCGCCGCTCTGATGCCGGCGTACAACCCTGCACCTCAGAAATCCTTGACAACACCTACTTTCTCTGGCCTCGCTGGCTTGACAAAGAAAGTTCCACCAATCATGAATTCCACTGTTTTACCTCCTCACGAGGTTGCCGAACCGCTCAAGACATCTGTGTATGCGAAACAGGACGGCACGGACGAAATGGAAGGGAAAGGTATTTCGGCAATGGTTCGGTCTCAATTGGAACCAGTACAGTCCCCGAGAAAGTCGGTCCCGCAGGACGACGATATGGTGGCTGCCAGCGACGCGGCAACGCAAGAACCTGATTGTGGGGCATCCGTAGAGCCTCTGGATGTGCTCCCGCGAACTGCCCTGTCCTCGCAGGGAGATGAGAGCCAAAGCGACTGGTCGACTGAATCGGAGGAAACCCGGGCTTCGGTCGCAAGTGCGTCTACGGTACCTGTTCACTCGCCCCCAAGCACGCGTACGAGACGAAAGCCCGCTGTGGCTTCCGGTGCAGAGACAGATCCCATCATCGCCAAGCGGTCCACGCGAGGGCGTCCCCCGAAGGTCGCCAGTCAAGCAAACGCTGAGACGGGAAACACATTGCTCTCGGAATCCACAGACCGCAACGAAATACCTAATGAAGAAGGCGAAGCCGAACAAAAGCCACGCGTTTCCTCGAAGTCTCGGACGAGAAGCGAGAAGAGCGTTCCGGCGTCCACGAAGCGGTTCACGAGAGCTCGTGCCGCGCAGGATCCAGAGAAGCACGATGCCCATCAGACGAATGTGGATGACCATGAGGTCTTCGAGGTACCTGATAATGCTTCTGGTGTCCTTCACGGGACTTCGATCGACATGGAAACTGCGCCACGTCCTCTGAGCGAACCGGAGGACGAGCCTGCAGAGGAACCCGCTCCCGTGCCGTCAAAGCGAGTCACCCGTAGTCGAGCAGGAACCCGGGGTGACAAGAACGAGCACCAGGAGGATATATCGACATCCGTTACTGAAGTCAAGAATGGGCTTGCTGGTGAGAACCCCGATGGATGCATGCCTGGCAGTGAAACGGGGAAAGATGCTCCAGAAGTACAATTTCCAACACTAGCCAAGCGGGTCACCCGAGGTCGCGCGGCACAGGTTACAAAAAACGCTTCTGCAATCGAAGATGCACATGAGATGCAGGAGCCAGCCGAGGCATCCACTGCCGAACAAGACTCGCAGCATGCTGAGAACGCCGACATCGCGGGCACCGAAACTAAAGCCGAAGACGAGAAACAGAAGTCACGGGTTCCAGCATCAGGGAAGCGAGTAACCCGACGTCGTGCGACGCGCGGCACCAAAGACGAAGATGCGGCCGATCAGGTACCTGAGCCAGCAGGTACCTCCGCTGCGGTAGACAGCCAAGATACCGAAGAAACGAGAAACAGAAGTGTTGGAGGCGATGCGGAGGATCACTCACAGGAAGCACGTGCTCCGACACCTGCAAAGCGACTTACTAGGGGTCGCACAGCGTGCGATGCGAAGAACGAGAATGCGATTGATCAGGCACTCGCAACGTCCCGGCCAGCCGAGGCTCCTCTTTCTGCCGAGGATCAAACGCAAGATGCCGGCGAAAGCGAACAAGGTGATCCTCACAGTAAAGAGGAAGAAGGGGGCAAAGAATCCCATGAGGCAACACCAGCAAAGCGTATCACTCGAGCTCGTGCGCAGCGAGGTGCCAAGGATGAGACAGCAATCGGAGTTGAGGAGGTCACTGCGAAATGCACTCGGAAACTCGACATTACTGCCTCCAGATCCCAAAAGCAGGCGAGCCACTTGGAGGCGAATGGTGCCAATGCTCACGCCCGAGTTCCAACAAAGCGGGTCACAAGGACCCGCGCAGCACGTACAGCTAGCAGGGAATCGTCTACCGAGGCAGGAGCAGGGGATGAAGTAGACAACTATCCGCACTCTTGCATTTCCGAACACGAAGGAGGGACTGCAGAGGAGATTGCGAAGGAGCATCATGAGGGGCTAGATCCGAATGTGGAAGCACCCCTACCAAAACGAGCCGGTAGACCTCGAAAGGTTCAGGCCGCGACAGAAGGAGACGCCCATGACTCTTTACCAGCGGTTCAAGTTCAAACCCGCCCCACCCGGTCGCGCAACGCGAGCGCGCCCGGAGATGATATACACACTGGGACGAAGACTGGGACCATGCCATCGCAAGATCCCGTGATTGACGCCCCGCCCCGGCGTCCGGGCAGACCTCGAAAGGTTCGGCCCGTGACGGAAGACGAGGACGTGAGCGCCGAGCAGCATGCATCTGCCCAAGCAGTCAAAACTCGATCGACCCGGTCGCGGCAACCATCGCAGAACGCAAGCCACGTTGTGGATGTCGAAAGGGATGAAGAGGAAGGTCCGACCGAGCCGAAGTCGGTCGAGGCGCCGATTCGAGTGACGCGAGCACGTTCCTCAAAATCGGAAACGGTCGAGCCCGCTGCAAATCTTGATGAAAACGCTCCTGATACGGCCGCAGCTCATGTGCCTAAGCGCCAGGCACGATCTCGAGGGACAGCAGCCGGCCAGACGGAATCAAAGGATGAGACAGTCAAGGTGACCGCAAAGGACACCAGGGGAAAACGGGGCAAGGAGAACGCCTTGCCAGCGGCAGTGAGTCCACCAAGGCGCGTTACGAGGTCGCACGCAGCTCACTAAGGAGATGAGGGAAGTACGAAAAGACGATTTGGTTTTGAAAGACAATGCAAAGGATTAGTTATGAGGTGGAGGAAATATTGTATCTAAATAAATGAGAGATGCTCTATCTTTGATATGCTCTGCCCGTTGCCGGACAACTCTGAAATCAAGCCAATTTCTTTGCTTTTGTAGCGACCGGAGACGCTGGGATGGTCTTGATGGTGACCAGAGCTGCCTGCATGCGACTCCGCGTCAGCTCGAGAAGAGCATCCACGTCCGCAGCAGTCTTGCCGCGAGTTTCGATGGGCTCCAAGACTGTCACGAAAGATCCCGATCAGCAAGAGTCAGGTGGTGGCCCTAACAGCCGCGACTTGTTTCTGCCTCACCTTTGACGGTGATAACGCCAGGTATGAACCTGCGCGCAGCCGGCTCGTAACACGGCGCATACGTCGAGAAGACGATGGGAACGATGGGGAACCCTCCTTGCACAGCGAGATGGAACGCCCCCTTCTTGAACGGCAGAAGGGTGTCGTTGATTTGGTGCGACCGAGTTCCCTCAGGAAACAGCCAAAGGCCACGCTGTTGGGCCGAGAGGACCTGGGCAACGAGACCCATTGTGTCTCGCGCGGATTTGGCGTTTCCACGGTCGATAAAGACATTGTTCGCCAAGGTCATGAACCATCCTAGCAGAGGAACATATCGGAGCGACTTCTTCGCCATCACCGCGACCCGACGAGGGAACACGGCTCCACTGAGGGGAGAAGAGGGGGAGCATGTCAGCGACAAGCCGTCTTCACAGTCCGTAAGCCGTTCCCGGACTCACAGGCAGAGAATGTCCAGAGAGCTTTGGTGGTTTGCCACGAAGACGGCGGGCACGTTGGTCGTTGCAAGAATGTCACCGCCGACCACCTTCACCGACACGCCGGTGAGGAATGGGCCAACCCTGTGCATTGTCCGGCTCACCGCCCGGTTCGTGGCCCCCCGGTCCCCGAGGACCCAGTTTAGAGGACCGACTGCGAGACCAACGAGACAGGATATCCAGATAGCGCATGCAAATCCAAGAAGTCGAGTGTAGTAGGACACGGGACCGGGTACGCGTTGGAGAAGAAGAAGGACGGGAACGAAGAGCGCCGCCACGATGAAAACGACGCTGAGCATTTCGGCAAGGGGATGACAGGCGGCTACGGTTTTACTGTGTAAGAGGTTGAAGTTAGGTACCCGCGTTTACAGTAATGTCGACGAGGTTCAGAACGAGGGAGTTCAAATCGATTTAGCACGCACGTGTGAGCGATTGAGGAAAACCTTCGGCTTTTTGGTGGTAAATGGGAATTCTTAATTCTGCCGGTCTTTGGTCTTTGGATGCGGCGGAGTTTGGGCCAATCGACAGCGGGATAAACTCTTCTTACTTAGTGCATGAATGTCCATTCGGCAACCTTCGTGTACAGTTCTCCTCGAGCCATCCGCATATGGCGAACCACGTCGAACAGTCTTCTCTTCGTCCAGAATCTCCCTCGCCAGGATGCGCTACGAGAAGGGTCATTCGAGCCACCAGCGACGCTCTGCTTTCGGCTTTGATCAAGGACTCGAAAGACCCTTGCATCACTCTGGTGCGGTCGGGGACCATCCAGCACACCATTTGCGGCGGGAAGACCTCTCTTCCACCACCCACCAATAGTCTCGAGACGGGAACCGACGTCGATGTGCAAGTCGTGTCAGCAAATGCATCTGCGAAGAGAGTGTTGGGACATGGATTCCAGGATCTGGCAGTCATGGGAGAGGGAATGCTGTCCCGAATCATTGGCGGCCGAGATGAAAGCGGGCGCGAAAAGACCGTCTCGATTCAGTACATTGTGGACAAGATCAAAAGCTTCGAGAAGGACGGCAAGTCAACCCGCGAAGAGAAAATCATATATTATCGTTGCAAGGTGAGGGAAGGATTCTTCCGAACACCTTCCGTGGTGCTCAGCTCATTCGAGTTAGCGCCCAGACCGGAGTCCTGCTCGCATCTACGACAGAAGTCTTTTCCATCCAGTACGTGGATCCCACATCGCCTGGCAAAGGGGAAACCACTGGGCTTCTCCTGTGGATCCATCCCGTTTACCCTCTAAGCCAGCAAGCAACCGTCTCTGCTCGCACGGGTGCCGGAACACTTTCGGTGCATAACTCCACCACCAGCCTCGATTTTGAATCCCGACTACAAAAGGTTTACCAGGGCGCATGCTCTGCAATCGGTCACGACTTCTTCCGAACGGTTCTGGACAGCATTTGCTCTTGGGCCGGGTTTTACTACAGTTGGATTTCCATGTTCGTACCTCCTAAGAAGGGCGAAAAAGGGTATGTCCAAAAGTTGCGGATTCTGGGCTTCTGGCACCGCGACAAGGGCTACTTGGAAGACAGTCGAGGAGTAGAGTACATTGCATCAGAGACGCCATGCTCGTTAACCCTTGCGGAAAACGGTGGGCGAGATCCGAATGCTGGGCTTCTAGCTGCTCGAAGTTGACCGATACTCGATTTATTAGTGGTGGCGGTTCCCGAGGGCGTCCGCGACATGTTCCCGGACAATCCATTCTGGCAAGTTCTGGACCCGGTTCCGACATCATACGTCGCCATGGCCATCCTGGATACGCAGACTGGGGAATACTTGGGGAACGTTGGAATGATGGACACAGAAGCCGGCTTGGAAGGTCTCATCGGATCTCCAGAACACGTCAAAGTCGGACTTCGCGTATTTGCTGAGCGAGTCGGCGCGGAGCTGAAACGCATGCGAATGGAAGAGGCTCTTGCCTCGGCACGGAAGGATGCCGTCACAGCAAACGAAGCAAAAAGTCTCTATATGAATCATTTGAATCATGAGGTAAGAAAGATCTGTTAATACTAGATTTTCAAACTTTCTCGGCTCCGGTCACGTTGGAGAAGCTCTGGGGACGGAAGTGTCTTGTGCTTGGTTCCACTTTCTACAATGTTCTGATTATGTACTGCAGCTCAGAACTCCCTTGAATGCGGTGATTGGAACAAGCGAACTATTGGAGGACACAACGTTAACGCCACCTCAGCTCGATCTTGTTGAAACTCTGCGATCAAGCGGCGCTCATCTGCTAACGGTCATAAACGACGTCCTTGATCTGACAAAGATAGAATTGGGAAATGTTACGCTTTCGAAGGACAGAATGGACGTCGCGGCGATGCTCGAAGAAGTAGTAAGGATGGTCCGCCCAAGTGACGTTGGTATCTCCTCAATGCAGAAGCGCACGGCACCAAGCGAAGCTCCACGGCCATTGCCCTCGCCAGAGTCGTTCCGCCCCCCTATTTCTCTTCCTCACAGTGCATCTCTTCCGAATGGCATCGTGCCGTCAACTCCAGAATCCCAGGAGCATATTGTGCCTCGGTCTAAACGCAAAAAAGTGGAGCTTCGATGGGAGATGGACACCGCCGTACCAAAGATGATCGAAGCGGATCGCGGCCGGTTAAGACAGATTCTAATCAACCTACTCGCCGTAAGTGTAACTTCTACAACTCTGAAGATTTTCTTGGAATTGCATCTGAGTCTTTTTTGCCATGTGACAGAACGGATACAAGTTTACAGATGAGGGACATGTTATTGCACGATGCCGCCTGCCCAATCAAGATGATGCGGAGTCCTCGGCCCTCGAGACCACTAAAGCAAAACTGGGCGTAGGTTCTCACGAGATCCTATCGGCTGGGGATCCCATTACGCTTCAGTTCGAAGTTCAGGACACCGGACCAGGGGTCCCTGCCGACAAAGCCGAGGACCTTTTCCGCCCGTTCGTCCAACTGGAAACAACAAAAGGAAAGCACAATCAAGGAAGGTGGGTCGAGGCAACGAGAGCGGCTCTGGGTTGGGAACGGTACGCTTACCAAAGACTCTGTTCTCAGTGGCCTGGGACTTTCGATAGCGCAGAATCTTGTTCGGTTGATGGGAGGCGAGATTTGGGTCAAGCTTTCATCTTCACCTGATTTACCTTCTTCTCCTGGCACTACTATCGCATTCACCATTCAGACGCACGTTGCTGCGGTTCCTGAGCAAACACCGGACAGGCTTAGATCGTTGCCGCGTGGTGTATCCTCACAATCCGCCGCGTACGATGAACCAAAGAAGCCGTCGCCGACGTGGGATCGGACGCTATCTGAAAGGCTTCCACTCAAGATCATCCTTGCCGAAGATGACTTGCTCAACGCTCGTATCGCGCGAACCATGTTCGGCAAATTTGGATTTGCAGTACCGCACGTGATCAACGGCGTGCAATTGCTCCTGGAGGTCGCCAAAGCTATCGAGGAAGGGTGGATGTACGATGTTATATATTGCGATATGTTCATGCCAGAGTGAGTTGCTCTCATCGGATCATCGTTCCGAACAACGAGGTTGACGCAATCTTGTTCCCAGGATGGACGGTTACACGGCAATTGTCAAGTTGAAGGAGCTTTTCAAAGCACACCCACAGATCACAAGGCTTCCCCGCTTTATTGCTCTCACTGCAAACGCCTCCAGCGAGGACAGGCTGAAATGTTTGAGCCTTGGAATGTCCGCATACATGACGAAGCCGCTGACCATCCAGGAGCTCTATGATTCCCTTGTGGAGACTGGTCGACTCCTTGAGCCGGACCAAAGTTAGCGCGGGAAGAGAGCAGGCGCCTGGGTTATAATCTTTACTGTAATTTGTATGATGATGGATAGGGATTGCGAGCAAGGAAGAGGAGGAACCGCTCTACGAGCCGCTGATGAACCTTCGCGCATGTTTGTTCACTCAGCGCTGCCAAAAACCCTGAACGCGTACCGGTACGGACTTCTGGGCAAGCACCGCCGTGTCAATCCGTTGCTCATAGAGCTCGTGCGTTCTCATGGATGCGGTTGCGAGGACAGTATTTTTGAAAATACTACCATGAAGCTTGGCCTCCGAACCATCACCTGAATGTGGCACGTAGGATGGTAATACTTGTAAAACTTGTATCGTCGACTGGAAGACGCTAAATCAAGGCCCATCCCGTGTCAATTCGTCTCGTTATTACCATTATTATTCTTGTTTCAAACGGTTCGTTACAGAGATAAATGCGGCCGGAAGCGAACTATTCTTCGATCCCTGCTCTGCGCAAGGTTCGGACGAGCTTGCCCATGTACAACTCAGCAAACGAACTCATCCAGTACTCGTGAGCGGAATCATGCTCACTGGAGTATACATAAGGTCTCGTCAGCGGCTATTTGTGAGCGAAAACCTTCGGTTGACTTACCCGACAAAATTATGAGCCAACTCATGGCACCATGTGAAGAACCAGTAGTAGTAAGTGTCCGGATGATCTGTGCCAGGTGACACCGCCTGCTCGCGTGCAGGCTGATTCCATGCTCCGGGGAGCGCGAGTGGCTGGGTTTGACTCTGCCGAGCCTGTTTCCGCATACTCGCATGCAGAGAGATGTAGAATCTCAGATTGAAAAAAAGGGTACGGCCTCGATTAAAGGCGATGGTCCCGCCATCGCGATCCCAGTATATGTGAATTGTCTGCATTGAAGCTCCAAAAACATTGGCGAGCGCGAGGTGCATATTCACGAACCCCGCAACATCCATCCGATGTGTCTCTAACATTTCTTGTGTATCCTGCGCCGTAACTGCACGGTCCGTGTAGACTGGTATGCCCGCAACCGTGGCAGAGAGCACAAGATCGCTTGCGGCTGGAGCATTGCACTGCGATGTGTATGGAGTCGGAGCAGGAGGCGCTGATGGTGGTTGATCGGTTGCAATAGTAGCTTTAAAGGCGGACTCTCGGGTACCTCGTAAGGTCGAGACGGACTTCTCTAGGTGATTTCTCAGAGCCTCCGTGCTATGAGTAGAAAGATTGGCCGGTCCAGCATTTGCCGGATTGAAAGTAGGACTGCTGCTGCCTGAAAGTGTCTCTTGAGCTAGGTTCATGAGCCCCCCTAAGCCATCTCGAGCAATCCGGTCCTTGGCCTTTCCAAAAAGTCCCAGAACCCCATCGTTGGCGGATATTGGTGATCCGCTAGACGGTGTAATCGGCGCGAGCTGCTTATCGCTTTCGCGTCGTTTCGGATATGGCGCGTCCAGCATCTTAGCGGCCACGTCATCGACGCCCTGGCCTTGCGAGCTCGCTTCCGCCAGTTCCCGTTGCAAATGCTGCTGATCTGCATCGGGAAACAGTTGTCTGAGCATAGCAAGATCGGAAAGGCTGCCGACCGGGGATTTCGAAGGAACCAGTGGTGCGTTGGCTAATGTATCATTGGAACCAGGGGGTGGCAGTTGCTTCTCCGCGTGGACCTGCGCATTCCTGATTTTGTTATCCGAAAGTCTGAGGATACGATCCACCGGGAAACCTTTACGCCTCAGATTTTCAAGAGACGTCGACAGAAGAGTTGAAAGCAATAGACTATCTTTGAGACGGCAATTTCGTAGAACTACTTGCCCAATGGCTCGGGCAATGTCAAATGTGTCAAAATCCTTGACGACGAATAGCCAATTGGATCGCGTCCTGGAATCAAACCGTATGCAAGCGGTTGTAAGCTGCGTACTGGTGCGCTGTTGAAACTTGCGCACGACCTGAATCTCTGAAACCTGAACCACGTTGAGCTTCTCGAGGAGGGTCTCCGCGTTCGATCGCACCACATCTTTTCCACTGCGAATTGCCTGTCCATCGTAAAGCAGCAGCAGAGCTCTCTCACGAATAAGTTTCTGTAAGGCTTTCGATTCCGCGGTGACGATTTGGTTCCCTCGCGGCAGTTCTTCGGTCCTCACCATCGTTGCGAGCCATTTTGAGCCCAGTTGCTCATAGAACTGCTCGAGCAGCTCGTCTGGGGGTGCTCCCAGCGGCGCGAACAATTGGTTAACAGTGATATCGTCGATGAGGAAGATTTCATCCGCGCGCGCCAGCTTCACGTAGTGAACACCCTCTCGCGTCTCGTCTCCAGACTGATTGGAAGCTCCAACGCCGATCAGCCACGCTTTTGCCTGCATATCCCGCAATAGCGTCGAATCTCCCTTCAACTGCGCAAAATTGGTTGCGACCGTGCGGAGCATGTCGAGATATTTCTCATGTCCGAGAGATTCGAGGTATGTTTCTGGGGTCGCCACCATTGAACGCGTGAGTTCTGCCGGCGTCGGTTCTTCACGCGTGCCGCAAGCTCGCAAAAACGGGTTTGCGGAAACCCCGAAGTCCACGTACGTAAAGTGCATTCCGTAAAGAGATTCAGTCGCCGTTCCAAAGTAGACGGAGCGCGGATCCATCCATGTCGTAGGTTGGCCTTCCGTGGGAACAAACTTTTTAGTCCCAAGAAGTGCCCAATGGGCGCCCGAGAACTCCGCGCTGCGTGTTTGCATGTATGAAAAGGTCGCGGGGGCTGCTGCATTGTCAGGGGGTACCTCCAACAACCGTTCAATCAAGGCGCTGGGCGTTGGATGGTCCCTCACGCCAAACTTGTCCTTCTCCGCAGTCCAGTCGGGATGTAAGATTGCGAATCCCATTACCGCAGCAGCTGGATCTGCACAGCATCCTGAAGGCACCGCGAGCGGTCCCGCGGTGGTGGGCAGGAATGGTGTGTTAATCTCTCGAGGGCGATATAGTGCAGCGTAGATAGTTTTGTAACGCTCAACAAAGACTGACAAGACATCTTTCCGGACAGCTGGGCTTCCGGCAGCTGCCAGAGCAATAAGCTCATCTATTGGTATAAAATCACGGAGGCCCAGACGCTTCAAAACCTCAGCTGTGAGAAGAATAGGGTTGATTTAAGTTTGGCGCACAACCAAGTGCTGCATGCTGGTTACCTTCGTTTGCAGTAGGCCTCCATTTGCCTTCCCATCTCATCACAGGCAGACCGAGGTCCCGGAACTTCAACTTCGGATCTGGGGAGTACAGTGAATCCGCCCGAAATCGCTCACGGGAAGGCGCGACACCTGGTGCGGGTTCCTTTGGAAAGATGGCGGTCACGCGCAATCGCTCCGTCTCTTCTGGCTTGAGAGTGCAGGTACCCAGGTACTTAATAAGCTGCATATGATCCCAATTCAGCGTCTTGATCCTGCTGAAGACCAACTGGAGCTCCACGTGCTCCCGCACGCCGAGGAGCTTGAGAAACGACTCGGACACGGCTTTCTGATTTGCCAGGTGAACGATAGGCAGGTCGGGAAAAAGAGTCACTTTCGAAAAGTAACTGTCATCAGGCTTGAAAAGTCCCTGCGCCGTGGGAATGCATTTAACGGATTTCAAAAGGCTGATGACGTCCTGTCGCGTCTTCAATCGCATCGACCCCACGTGCCTGGACAGTACTGCGAGCACTCTCTCCACAAAGCCTGAATCCGAGCTAAACGCTTCTTCGTGCACAACATATTCAGCCCAGATAGATAGAGGGAGTTCAGACCACGGAAACCTAAGGATGCCAATGGTCGGATCAGAAGATATCGTTGAGACTGTAATGACTAAGCACAAACCTAAGATGGCCTTCCAGGTCTTCCTTCTTGAAGTGATGACTGACAGTCTGTGGTAAGCATGAGTCCGGAATCGGCAGATCAGCCGGAACAAGGTGGCGGGGTGCGTGGAACTGAATGGAGCTCAGAGGTCTGACGGTAACCGGAGCAGCACCTTCGTTTCCAATAGAAGTCACCGTCATAACCGCCGATCGTAAGAGTGTCTGAACATCGTTATCTGAAAAAGCGTGTGTGCGCGTGTATTGCAGCCACCACTGCATCAAACCCACGGTTTCCGTTTCTGTCAAGGGCCGGTCGCTCAACTCCTGCCAGACATCCGAGATACCAATTTTGCGCAAAAGGCCCTTGGCTTCCAAAGACTTCAGCATGTCACCGCACTGCTCAATTATGACTGTCGGTACAACCGGGACATTCTTGATGAAGCCTGACATATTCTCGTCAGGAAGTCGTACGTAGGTTGCATCACGCACCCCTAGCGAGGACATGATGCTAAGAGGCTTGCTGCACCGAGATAGGAAATAAGTCCCTATAATTCGACTAACAAGAGTTGATGGCGTTGACGGCTTGAAATGAAAGGATGTCATCGTGTGCGCGGCTTTTTTGTAAAGCCAAGTAGACGCAGCGGGATCGTTCTGAGCCCCCATCGCAGAATATAAACGATCAATTTCGGATAGATCATCCTCGAAGATCATTCTGGAGAGGAGTCCTCCCATCGAAAGGAGCTCTTGATTCCAAGTGTTCAAGGTTGGATCTACAAAGTCTATGCTCTCACGTTCGACGCTAACGTGAATGGATCAGAAAGCGCGCACGTGCTATGTTGTTCAGGAGCCATGCCTACGTTGGAATCAAATGAGCCATGAGATGAGGAGATCCGCCTGTCGTTTGCTGCGTAGGGAACCCGATGAAGATACGTCCCTGAGCAGAAGGGGCTGGTAGCAAGGCGTCGAACATGCTTGACTTCTCTCGAACAGCCGCTGAACTTTCGTATTCGTCGAAGTTTGAGCACATCATGTGCATTTCAGTGGTCGAGGGTGGCTTCTTTTTCGTTGTACGCTCCATGTCCCGCACCAGGCCAGTTGCCGCTTTCACGGCGAGCGATGCTGTAGCGATGCGCATGAAGGCAGAAAACTGCTGAAGATCCTTCGCGCCATCCACTTTGACCTCCACATCCAGTTGGATGGCTTTGACAGCAACAGTCTTCAAAGTGAAGATGTTGTTGGGGGACGTGAGGCTATAGAGGTTGTTCGCAAAGGACATGGGCCTCGGCTCTGCGGCCTTCTTAACGAAACTAAGTACCAGAACGTCGTCAACTAAGAGTTCGACCTTCTTGAGATTTGATGTAAAAGCCATGCTCGTCGCGAGGAAACGCCCGAATGTTTGCGTGTCGGGTAGATCGATGGGCTCTCGCAAATCGAGGAAAAAGGACGTCCATGGAGTCACACTGTCACCGGGAATAGATCCCCGTTTTGTATAGAGCATATCACCTTTCCAAAGAAAAGCCATAGAGTGTACTCCTGAGGTGACGAAAGGTTCCTCACAAATGCTGAATAGGCTGTAGAACCCGACGCCGAAAAAACCGATCTAACAGCACTTGTTAACTGAGCAGGTCGACCATAGCTAGCTCCTTTGCATTTCTACCTTCTGTTCGTCGGGGTTTCCCTCTGCTATCTTTCTAAGTCTCGACCAGTCTTCATCGCTGAACGCCCGGCCATCGTTGCGATAGGTAGCCGATGTGAGGACGCGAGTGCTTCCTCCCTGCCAGAAGCTTCGCGACCGAGTTTCTGATTGAAACATGATTTGCACGCTCGTGGCTCCAGCATCGTTCGAGTTTTGCAAAAGCTCGCGAAACACGGTAAACTCTGCTGAGTATCTTGCAAGGATCTGAGGAAGGTCTAATAAGCATCGTTTCCCTAGCAGTGGAGAATAACAAGACGGCGGACCTTGTCAATAAGATGACGTTGATTGACCTAGGGTGAGTAAAATGGTGAGCATTCCATCTTGAGAAGTGGCAGATATATGAGAGTCCTATTGGCGACTAGTCTGACCTCGACTCTCTCCTCTACACTGGCATTCTGTATTAGCGCGGCCTTCAACCCTTGCAGAGAGGTGGGCATTATATGATGGTATGAGGAGCTGGGCGTAGAGAAGGAAGTCAGTCCTGAGGGGATGAAGAGACAGTGGCCTTACACGTGTACGTACTTCCAAACCGAGGAAAAGTGAACGCATGAGAAGGCTGAGAACTGATGATGATGATGATGATGAATTTATGTCCGACCACACGGACGGTTTTCCGATGCTTGCTGCGTTCAGAACCGTTACAACTTCGCCTGCAGGCATTTCCGGGACACTTTTGAGACAACAAGAATGAACCTGTGTCAGTCGGCGCAATCCCAGCATGAAGATACTCTGTTTTGTCTGTCGCCAGGAAGCTTTGCTGCGCAAGATAATGGTTTTTTCGCATTTCCCGAACCGGATTTGGCTGTCGCTGAACCGTGGAGCATGGACGCGATGGACTGGAAAAAGCAGGATTCTTTGAAGGATATTACGGACTACCAAACGGTTGAGGAGGGCGCCAAGATCCAGTTTGAGCTTTTCTGCGTAGGTGCCCCGATTAACAGTCAACGAAGGGTTCTGGTAAGACAAGCGGCAAGGCTCGGAATGCTGGAAGAAACTAAAATGGTTTGGCAGGTACGGATGCGCCGACGCAAGCTCCATACTGAGGAAATCGAGAACGTCGCGTTCAAAAAGGGCCAAGAAGTCTTGAATCTGGGTCCCTATGTTGTCGAAGACGTCAACTTGTATGGGCGCATCCAGTTGTCGCTCGAGGTGGTCGTCAGTTCGTTGAGCGGCGGGACCTGGAAGAATACTGAGTGTAATATCGACATTATCTTGAAAAGTACAAAGTGCGAATGTCCTGACCGATATCTGTAGATTTTTGGGATATATATGTCCTACCAGGCGAATTGCCGCTAGACGTCGCTACTCAGAAGGTCCTCCTCGAAGCCACTGGGGTGGTTCCAACCATTCGTAGTCCCCCTGTCAGAATCCAAAGTCGTAAGACTTTACAGCGTAGCGTCGACAGAAAGCGTAAAAGATCGTCCAGCACCGATCCTGCGCCGGAATGTCCCTTGTCAGAGGAAAGGCCCGGGGCGCGGCTGTCAAAGCTCTGGGAAGACCTGCATCGTGGCGAAGAGGAAAATGTCATCATCAAGACGTTCAAGGAAATCTACGAGGATTTGCCACTCGTGGAGAAGGAAAATCTATTGGGCTTGCCATTGGGTAAGAAAGGAAGCACCACGGCTGCCCCGAACCGGATTTCTGACATAGAACAGACGAGAACGGCTCCACACTTCTACACAAGATGGCCAGTCATCCTCAACTAGGAACGTCGCGGAAGACGGTCATAAGGCTTTTACGAGTCTTTGCAGAAGAACACAAGCGCGACTTTTGCTATGCGCTCGGAGTTATGAACAATGGAAGATCGACCACTAGATTTCTGCCCTCACACAAGGACCCAAAGATCACTCGGTACTCCCAAAGACCTATGCACAACGCTGTGTATGCGGGTCTGGAATACTTTTGGAAAACTGTGACGAGCGTGCTACCTCAAACGGACCTCAGAAAATTATTGATGACCGCCACTGGGACGAACTCCAACGTTCTGCACATCGCTGCGAAGTATGGAATTCCGGACGCATCCTGTGCTGAAGTACGCAGCTAATTTCCAACACTCAGGGTCCACAACGAAAAGTTTCTGGATTACATCCTGGCAGACCCAGCGCCGATAGACGAGGCGGATCTTTTAGAGCTCCTTACCGCCCAAGCCTTTCTTCAGGGTCAGCGCCTAACAGCCTCCGATATGGCGAAACACGCACAGGTTGCACAACGCCTGGATAACAGACGTTTAGAACTGGAGGCCAAGGCTGCCGAAAGCGCGAAATCGCAATGAAGGGCGGGTGGGGCAACTCTGGGTCGCTTTCCTGGGTTCCTTTTTTTTTGGAGAGGGGGGGTTTCGATTTTTGGGAATACAGCCGAGGATACAGCTACCAAATCCCTGCAGCCCGCACATAACCCTAACGATCCTCGCACCACTCGTTCTCCTGGAGAGCAATATGTAAGGAAAACCGAAAACTAGACCCAGTGTTGAATACCGGCATACCTTCCGAATTTGTTCCTCCTCTTCCGGCGTGAAGTCATTCTGAATGTTGAAAGTCTGGAAAGCAATGCTAACATTAGCCAGTGCCGCTGATGCCCTAGAAATCGCAAAAAATGCTATACCTTGCGGATTTCCTCCACCGATTTGCCCTTGATCATGTTCGCAACGGTTTTGCACCCAAGGTCAAGCAAAGTCTTCATGTCGAGATAGTTGGCAGCAAGGATAAGCTCAAAAAGTGTTCCTTGGTCAACGTTCGTGAACTCACGGTCCCTGTGTGTGCATGCCCAGTGAGTAAAACAAGAATACGAACTTCTTTTGTGCGGCCCATATCCTTACCATTCATCGATGTCCTCCGATGAGCGCAGCTTCACCTCGTCCTCAGCGGGCTGGGGAGGGTCGTCCTTGTGGTGCGTCGCGTATTCGATAACTTGAGAAGTCCGTTAACCCCACACTCAGCAAGCACCCAGCAGCACAAGCGGAAGATAGTTACCCTTCGCAAGAATGGGTCCTGAAACGTTGGGAAGAGGAATCGGTTGGTCGTCAGAGTCGCCAACGTCCTCGAGCTGCGGTTCATGGGAGATTTTTAGCACGTCTGTGCAATTGGCAGTTGCTAAGCTGCCATGGAATTTACTGGGAGACAGAACCCACCATGTTCTTGATGAGAACGGACTGGCAAGCAATCTCCTTTGCGACTGAGACCTCCTGTCCATCAGATGAAGTAAGCTTGACCATTCTGTGCGAATTTGTAGGGTGTAGTTTGGGGGTGAGCAGTGCGGAATGGAAGATGGGGAGCCGAAGACTTCTGTGAAACGAGCTGTGGGACAGCGGTTCGGTCAGCAACTTTCCCACCTTCACGACGCTCAACCTGTCCTTCTGGCACATCTCCCAGCACCATTGCCTCAAGCATAAACAACGCCAAAACGATACCCGACTCCTCAAGCTCTCATCATGACAAATGAAGAGGCGCAACGAAAAGCATGGGGTTCTCTCGTCAATCTCAATGGCCCCGCCACTGTGATTGGTCAGTAGATGAGCACAGTCAATGACTTCCAGCAAACTCTGACGTTTCGCAGAGCTAGTAAACGACTCGTATACAATTGGCAGAGGCTTGTCATGCGATATCCGTGTTCAAGGCTGTCCAAGCTGCTCTAAGCGACACTTCTCGATTTTGAAGGTACCTTTAGCGGGAAGTACAAGCGCTGGATTGGGCAGCTCATGCTGCCAACGTTCATGAAAGATGGGGGACATGTACTGTGTAGATGATACCAGCGCGAACGGGACAGTCGTAGACGGTCAGCTGGTGCACAGTCGTAAGGTGGGCATTTCTTCGATTCAGTTCTCATGGAAGAGTTCTGAGATCGATACGTGATTCGCAGATGAGCTTAAGGCCTGCATCAGAAATTGAAATTCCAGACGATCGCTGTAAGCCTAAGACCAATCTGCTCACATTTCTATTCGGTCTGAACATCCATCGCTTGCTAGTCTTTCTCTTTTATGATTGTCCGGCAGACGATGTGCTATCGCATATGACCAAAAAGGTATGGACTGGACCCTCTATGGCAACTTTGCGCGGACCTAACAGAGAATAAAGATCTTGCAGAAGCGCTTTTACCTTTTCGAATCACAAGTGTTAGGGACTGGGTCTTTTGCATCTGGTCAGCTTCCGACGCAGGCATTTCCCTTGCCAACCTCTTCGCCAACAAAGCTTTTACCGTCAGTGGTTCTCGCTATGGATCTCGAGACGGGGGAGAGACTTGCCTGTAAAGTGATCGACCGGACTCAGGCTTCCGGTGCCCATCAGCGAAGTCCTTCCCAGAACGTCAAACGAGAGGTGGCTCCCCGCTCAATTGGACAGCTATGATGCCCGGTGCTCAACCTGGCCGTACTGTCCTTCCAGACGGCCATCTTGACGAGCGTCAGACACCCGAACATTGTTCAAGTGCGCGCGATTGTTCAGACGGAGTCAACTGTGTACATTTTCCTGGCGCGCATCATGGGGGGTACGTCACAAATCTCGCGGGCTCCATTACGTATATGATTTCATCGCAAATCCGCTTGCAGGAGAACTCTTTTTTCGTATCAAAAAAAACGAAGTTCCTGAAGACGAGGCGGTTAGTACCACTACTTGAAAGGTTTGAGATTTTCGCTTGGCTCAATGTCCGTGATAGAAGTTCATGTTTTACCAAATATTGCTCGCCGTAAACGTACGTCTGGGCCCCCGCTCTCGAAGTTCTGACCCTGACTCAATTCCACATTTGTGGCCAGTATTTGCATGAGCAAAACATTACACACCGGGACATAAAGGTATCATATCACCTCTTGGCTTCTCATTTCAGAGCCGTTTCCTCATCTCTTCCACAGCCGGAGAACCTTCTCTTGGACCGCGCCGAAAAATTCAGCCTGTGAGACGTCTTCGTTCCTTTCTAGCAACTGGATCATGCTTCTTTACCAAGTGATTTAAGCCTTCTCCTGTCGGATTTCGGCTTGGCTCGCATGTTGCAATCATCAATTGAGCGCATGCAGACAAAATGCGGCACGTTTACGTACCTGGCACGTACCGACGTGTTTGAATATCAGATCCTACTACTTGACGGGGCTGACATCTTCCCCGGCAGGCGCCAGAGGTCCTCGAAAACCATTCGAACGCTGGATATAACAAGTGCGTCGACTGCTGGTCGCTAGGTAAGTTGGAATGAAGCTGCGACTCCCTAACCTGCATCTCACATCTTCCACGATAGGAGTGGTACTTTTCACTATGTACGACAGATATGTGTCTACCATTGCAGATTGAGTTGTGTTCCTGATGCGTGTTTGGCTGGATAGTCTCAGCGGCGACCTTCCCTTCGGATCAGACAGCGACCCTAGTCGCTTGGCGCAACGAGTTTGCTCCGTTGATCTTCATTTCACGAACCCAGTGTGGCGAAGCATCAGCTCCGACGGTGCCAACTCTTAGGCTTCAATTCGGCACCATCAGAACCTAACAGGCGATCTTCCTGTAGGAAAGGATATCATTCGGCGATTGCTTCAGCGCAGTCCCGAAGACAGACTGACGGTACCTCAAGCTTTAGCACACCCGTGGATCTCCAAGCAGATTGGTACCTTGCGGAAGCTCTATGCGAAGGTTTGGGTGCTGCAAAGAAACTCATGCAGGTGCACGCAGGTTCTCGCCAAATCTACAGCTGGGCAGAGCGACCTCGGCAGTCAGGGACGTCCTATTACAATTACTTTTGCTGAGTCCTAACGTAGTTATGATAACATGTCAGATAGTTTTAGCATAGAATTTCGACCGAGCTTACACCCCTTTCGTGCAGTACACTCATGATTCTATTCGTGAGGAATCCACAAATGAAGCAAGATGAAATTTACAGATAAAAGAAACATCAAAACACAGAAATGGAGCACCCTGCAAGAGTGTGCTTAATGAAGCGTGCCAAACTTCTGGCCACCCATTCCCATGGTGCCGGCGCAGGTTCCTGGTTCCTCGATGACTTGGCGAGCAGTCTGACCCATGGACCTCCTGACTACCATCTCTTTAAAACCGCCGGCCCCCTCGGCGCCTGCCGCACCCCTCGACGCGAGCTCGTCCATGACCCGCATGGTGATCTCACCGCCTGCGACCTCGGTCATGACGCGATGAAGAAGGAGCATCCCCGTCTTGCTGGCGCTGAAGGTGCGACTCTGGTGTTGCAAAATGTTGATCGACATCGTCGCTCGGTGCTTCAGAGTTGATGATAGGGACGTTGGGTCATCGGAAGCGGAGGACGGGTAATCACGCTGCATTAACGCAATCTGACGTGCCGCGATGAGGTTGATCAATCCCTGTAAGAAAGAAAGAAAGCGGGGATCGAGAGAATGCGGTTTCAGCTCTCTATTTCCTATACGTTGGAAGACTTGCCGATGCGGGGCCATACCAGTTGACAGACGCAGTAGCCAAAGAAAGGGGTATCCCGTCTTCGTTTCGGTTCACACCTATACGCCATCTCTTCCAAGAGGGCGCTGCCTCGAGAAGCATGTTCGAGGGCCACGCCGAAGCTCGTGCTGTTCTGCCAGATGGTGAGGACCTCGTCCAGACGCGCGGCGGTGAGGAAGCTTGCCGCAATGTGAGGAGGCGTTTTGGACTCTCCCGACTTGTCGAGCTTCGTGGCGATCTGGTTCCCCATGGCCATCATGTTGTAGTCGGGTCCGTGAAGGGTCACCGCGCTCGCATGCCAGATGACCAGCGCGATGCCCCACTCATACGTCTCTTTGATCCACTGCTTCTCCCAGCAGAGACCCTGCCCCACGAGAGGGTCCTTCGGGTCCTTGACGCCGCTGTCGAGAGTCTGAACCCACTCGGGGAGCTTCTGATACCACAGGTCGAGCTCACCCTGGTAAGTGCCAAACTCTCGTACCAGCTCATTCACGTCATCCTGAGGACCAGGAGCGAATGGCAGGATGTTGACCACGTTGCACTGTTGTCTATATCGAGTGACGCGATTGAAGAGCGCCGTTAGGGCGGCGATGTAGCCGTTGGGACCGATGACCGAGTGAACTTGCTCGGCGGCAAAGCATCCGCTGTAAAATTCTTGCAGGGTTTGCGTTCGTGGAACCACTGGCGATGGAGGACAGAGACCGTATCTCGTCGCGTGAAACAGCGAGTCTGGGCACGGGAGCAACAGCTGGTTCGCATACTCTCCATCCGAGATCATCTGTGGACGCTTCGAGGCCGCACTGCCCGAAGCATCATAGTTCCTGGTCCACCACCATATCCTTCTGCTCTCCTCCGCCATGATTTGCTGAGGGGCGAGACCTCCGATGAGCTCGTGAGATGGCACATCCGATCCTCCGATGGCCGCCATCTCCTTGTAAAGTCCGAGGAATCGGGCAAGGGTCACAGAGTTGCCTAGCCACATGTACGACGCCATCCAGAGAGTATTTTCGACTCCGAACAGCGTAAGATGAAGAAGACTTTTCAACGTGTTCATGTCGGGTTTGTCGAGAACCGCCAAAGTCAAACGTTTGGCTCTCTCGTAGAAGGTCTTCTCCACCAGATCCTTTTGCTCCTCGTAAATCGGATGATAACGAGCAGCGCAAGCGAGCATAGAATATAGGAGCGCTGGACTCAGGCCCCGCGGCGATGTCGGTCCAGGGAAAGGGTAAACAGGTGGTAGGCTCGCGGGCTGAGAAGCCGAGCGATAGAAGGCTGCTTCATGAATGATGGGAATCGTGCATGGCAAGCGTTCAAAGTAGAGGCAGAGGATTTCGCTCAAAATGGTGGTACTCGGAAGTGGTGGAAGGTCATCGAACAAGGTGGGTGGCCGAGCCTCCAACCCGTCCCGAGAAGCGGAGAGCTGGGAGACGACATTGTGTATGCTCGGCATGGATAGCCATGATGCAGGCTCCTGAGATGGGCAATGTTGAATGGTCTGGATAACCAAAAATTATCACGACTGGTCAAGTATAACTTACCAGCTCGACCGAGCTTTTCTGTGCATACACGTTGGATTTCTGCTGCTCCTGACGCTGGTATTGCTGCGTCTCCGATCCGTGGCGGGATGACACCGAGCCGCCTGAGACCGACCAAGGCGACTGAGAAGGGTTCGGCGTGGTCTGCGGGAACGCTGATGAGGGAGTCTCGGAGGCCGGGCTATCGAAGACGTTGGTTTCGAAGAGACTCCAGTTCTGCGTCGAGCCCTCGGGAGAAAGGGAGGCGTTCGCCCTCGCGGCGGCGTCCAACTGCTGGGTGTATTCCGGCATGAACTGGGTGCTCATGTCCGTTTCCATAGGCGGGTAACCTTTCGCAAAGTACGAGGTCATGCGTTCGTAGTCCAAGTTGTCCTGAAGCGAATCTGGAGCTGCAGGGTTCATGGACGACGCGAATCCACGAGAATCGTCGGCTGAGGGCACCGACGTAGCGTGCTGATGATTCGGGTTCGCCATCTTGGCACTGCAGAGGAAAGAGGACTCCTTTAGAAAGTTCCAAAAGAGGCGCGATCCGAAGTGAAACTCGAGAAAGGTTCAGCGGAGAGTGTTGTATGTATGGGTATGAACGTTGCGGAAGGGACTCAGTCGGGAGCGTGACCTCGAGTGCGTGATGTTTGGACTGGGTTGCAAGCGATAGAGCGCGTTCCCATTTGCCTGTCTGATGCAAACGCCTTGCGATATTCCGTTGTCTTTGGACGTTGAAATCCCCGTGGAGGGTTGAGAGTGATGATAGGCGAAGTTGGGAGGGGTGCGTCGGTGATTCTGGAAACGGCTGGGCCACTAGACGGTGTGAGAGGGCACAGGCGAGTGAGGGGATATGAGGTGAGAAGGGAAAACCGAGCAGCTGGCACTCACTTTTTAGCCCCCTGGCGGTGGATTGGCTCTGAACGACTCTTCTCCAGGACAGGTAGGGTTGGCCAACCCTAGCATTCCGCTTACATTGAAGCCCTAACCTTACCCAAGGGCCAACCGACTCGTCCAGCCCTCCGTCTCCGCTCACGGCATGTGCAATTCTCCTCATTACGGTCCATTCGCAGACGAACATTCCGCATAGCAATCATGGCAGACAAATTCCAAATGTATCTGAAGCAGTTTGACATCGAGCTCTCCAAGGTGAGTACGCGTGAACTCCTGTGTTCAAGACCTTTGTCTCACTCCGCCTTCTCGTCCTTGCGCACTTCGTGTAGGTGCCCATCGCCGTGGAGGTCGAGCGTCGCACAGGCCTTCCCAAGACGTACATTGTCGGCGGTCTGGCCACTTTCGGTGGTCTCCTCATCTTTCTGAACGTCTGGGGCCAGCTCCTGACGAATCTGCTGGGCTTCCTGTACCCGGCTTACGCGAGTTTCAAGGCCGTCGAGAGCGTCTCCAAAGCCGATGATACTCAGTGGCTCACCGTACGCATCACGCTATGAAGCCATGTCATTCATCACCGAGCGCCTCTCTTACGTCCGTTCCTCTTGCAGTACTGGGTGGTCTTCGGTTTCATGAACGTCCTCGAGTTTTTCAGCGACTTCCTACTTCATTGGATCCCCTTCTATTACATGTTCAAGGCTGGACTGATCATGTACCTTATCCGTAAGTCTGGGCCTTGTTTTCTCCACGTCTTTGACGTGCTAAGCCCAGCATCCATCGTCTCATCTTCTATCCTGCAACAGTCCCCCAGTTTACTGGCGCCCAGGTCTTGTACGGACGAATTCGTCCCTATCTGCTGTCCGAGGAACGAGTGATTGACGACAACTTTGCAAAGCTGAGGACGTCCGCGACTGCTGGCGCCACGGCATTTGCGGCCGACGCCCTGAAGAAGGATTAGACGGCTCCAATTCGTCACTGGTTTTTGGTCAATGGGCCGTACATCCGTCCGCTTACCGGTCGGCCTCTGAAAGTAGCTGGTGTCTTACCCCATACCTTTTGTCTGCATGCATCCCTTTCGCTTCACCTTCATAATCACGACCCGCAAAAGGCAGCAACTGTTCATTTACTGGTATCGCTACAGAAGCTGTCGAATACACGGTCTGCCGTCTTCGAGTTTTGGACATGCACCTCGCCTGCGGACGATGCACCCGTCGTCAGCTCCTCGTTTTTGCTTATCAATATGCAACGAAGAGGGACAACATCAGAATTCATTGCTCGCAGAGACTCGCGTAGGGAGTCTACAGCGCCGCTTTTCCGCAAAAACTCGTCCATTCCCCTTCAGTCAAGGCTCCACGATGTCACCCCGTCGGCCAATCTTCGGCGGTCAACTTACGCAGAACCTGCCTTGGTCAACACAGATCCGGATGCAGTGTTTCAGAAGCACTCTGTGTCGGACGTGAGGGCGATCCTGGCTAGGACAAGGTCGATCACCTTTCGTCCTTTAGATCACCTTGCCCATGAGAAAGTACTGACTTCTCCGTCTACCTTGTAGCGTGGATATCGAGCGCAAGAAGCAGGACTTGCGCGTCATGGTTGGGTAAAACCCATCGTAGACTGCTCCGGAATGAGTCACTATGCTTACTTTGGAATCTTCGACGAAGGGAGCGATACCGGGACCTCATCGATGCTGCGGATGCCATTCAATCGATGAGCAAGGCGGCCAGCGCCGTTGATGCCACATTTTCAGCGATGGGAGATGGGTGCGATGCGCAGGTGCTTCGAAAGCGCGTGGCGATGGTTCGCGGAAAGGATGCGGGACTCGGAACCGGTACTTTCTGCCTCATCTTACTACGCGCATAGGGAAATTTGACTGACGATGAGAACGCTGGGGTAGAGACGGAAAGGATAGAGGTCTACTCTGTTGCCGCCCAGATCAAAGTTCTCGTGGACACCCCTGAACAGGTGAGAGGGACTACGCTCGGGATATGACGGCTATTTTTGTTGGGCCTGACTAGATATCTTCCAGATTTGGCATGCTTTGGAGGACAATGCTCACCTGAAGGCGTGCAGGCTGTACTTGGTAGCTAAGCAAGTCCACGAAAATGTCACCCACGCAGAAGACATGGCCGCATTACGACCGATGGTACGCATGCGTAGACGTACGATGTGGGCGCAACTCGCCTGACTAGGTCTCCGCAGTACTCCTTTCCCGTGGTCAAGCGTCAATGGAACACAGTGAGCCACTTCCGAGGCCAAATCGTGGAGCGTTCGGTCAACTTTCTCGGTAGCGTACGAGAAACGCCTCAAGTAGGTAAAAGGCACGTCGTTAATATTGGTATCCTCGCATCTGACCCGAGCTGTTCAGAGTACAACCGGCACACTGTGTGCTGTCATGCTGCTGACGGACTGCTCGCAAAGGCACGCAATGGAGCGCCTGCTATTTGCACGCCGCACCACCCTCGTGTCCTGTGTGAAACCGCCTGCTCCCGAAACACCAGCAGAAATCATCGCACGTATTTGCATGCTACTGGATTTTGCGCGCAAAACCCTAGAAGACGTGCAAAGCATCTTCACCTCGTCCACCTCATCCGAACCTCCCTTGCTCGAGACGACGATGAGGCAGCTTACACAAGTAGACGTGACCGGATCCACTACGATAGCAGACTTGTATAAGGAAAAGACGAATCTCCACGTCATTTACCGACACCTTCCGCCATCAATAGCGTCACACCGGCCACAAGCGAACGATGAAAGGCATCGTTCTTTGCCTCCAGACGCTATTCGGGACGCTGTAGCAAGTTGGATTCAAGCTGTCCGCGAAGTTATGGTTGTTAGTGTGACTAGCTGGCTGTCAGGGGTCCAGAGAGCCGCAACGCTAGCAAGCATTTGGAAGCAGGTGTTGCTCCATACAAGTCAGCGGGAAACTGGAACTGTTCAGAAACACTGGCGCCAGGTACGTTACAGGTTCAAGTGCTCCAACAACGCCAACTCACTATGGAACAAACCTATAGCTATGTTTAGATCTTTTCAAAAAGCCTTTCTCCTTATGGACAGACGTATTTAGAGCCCCGTTCAACGACGCTGCTGAAGCTGTAATACGGTCCTCGTTCCGACCTCTTTCCAACCAGCCCAATCAGCTCATTGGAACATTATTGCGAAGCCGCGGGGACATGTCAACAGTCGGTATGTACCAAATACTTGTTTCGCCGCTCTGAACGATTCATTCATTTGTAGTCATAGATCGACACATGGCCGAATACGTCTGGAGTACGGACAATTTTGCTGCAGGCAGCATCAACCTTGAAGACACGGCGGACATAGTTTACCGGGGCGAGACACCCGCGCTTGCGAAGTTGGGAGCTGCCTTCGAAAGTATATTGAAAGATGTAACCGACGATGCCTCGGCACTGTTCCAGAAATCAGTGCCTGATCCGGACGATGCTTTCCGCAGTACGACGTAAGTAGTACATACTCAGCAGGCCCTGTCACAATGCTGACTCTCGACCCTCCAGCGACTCGGAACGCATCTTCCACGCTTTCAGCACCATCCTCGCTGCCGCCGTTACCGACTACCGGGAGGGATTGATGAGTCTCTTGCGGAGCCGGGCGGAAAGCATCGTGAAGACGGACGACGAAAACGCGGAGAAAGGTGTCGTCTTTCGTATTTTCACGCCCCTGTCGACCAAAACAAACTGATGTTACTCGCTCCACCTCAGCTTTGCAAATCGACGCTTGTTTGTTCGTTGGTCGAGTTGGAAGAAGTGTCGCGCTACGACTTCGCCGGTTAAGCGCCACGCCCGGCATAGGTATCGGTCCGCAAGGGCTCCAAAGCGAAGAGTTCGGTGAGTGAATGAGTTCACGAAGTCCATGTCTAGAGCTTGGCCTAACAAACTTGTAGCCGCGAAACTGATCAGCCTGGAGCAACTGCTTCTGGAAGTGTACCATGCCGCACATGACATATGGATAGATGTTATTGCTGATCGATTACGAGGCGTGGTCGCTGCCCAAGCAGATCGTTCAGCCTGGGCTCAAAAAGACTACATGCTCTCCTGGGAAGGTACGTTGTAATGATAACCGTCAACCGCGTAATTGTGGTGTAGCTGATGGGGCTACTCTCGCTGTCGTTAGGTGGGTTACCTGCTCAGCCATCGCCATATGTCATAGTCACGCTCTTTGATCTTTGTCGAGAGTGGAATCGCGTTGCTGGTTTCACACTCGAAAAAGTACGGTTATAACGAAGGTTATGATTTCGCTCGTTTCCCATGCTAACGTGCTGTAATCTTTCAGACAGCATTACTGAGATTGATGGCGCGCACGCATCATTCCTTGGCTGGCTTGTACTCGGCTTTGATGCCAGACGCGCCAGATCCTGACGCAGCAACCCAATTGGCATTTGACTATGCCTATTTCAGTGCCGTGTTGTCACCAGAGGAAGCTGTTCAATTGATGGTACGTATGGCTGGGCGGAAGGCTTTGGAGCGCTGCTGCTGATAACAGACCACCTTCCATAGGACGAAATAAGATTACCAGAAGTTTCTCGCAAGTCGATCAAGGACTTCTGGCGGGGAACTGGAACCTTGTTTGGTTCCTTCCTTATAGCGCACGGGATAGATACCCCCGTCAGGTTAGGACTGATTGCAAAGGTCTGCCTGATACACGTTCCCTAAATGCTCACAGTCCTTGGAGCAGCACGACCAAAGCAGTTACGGAGAACTACAACATCATCCCGCTAGCGGCACCGCCCCCTCGCTTTACGCCCCTACCGGTCCCCGCCACCGTCAACCGCTTCTCGACAGCCTCAAACCAGCAGGCTGCATCAGCGACCACTCTTCGCGTGACCGACAGTGGCTGCAGCAGCACGCATCAAGGTCTCGTAGGGCCAACACCGGCCCACAGACGGGTGTCTTTGATCCCCGATCCCCTTCCACAATCAAGTCGGCCGCCCGTTCCCGAGAAAAACAGACCTTCAAAGCCGCCAGCGCTGCGTCTACGCCCGGGCCAGCGGGGACCCCCACAACCATCGCAGCAAGCATCGATCTCTGCGTCTCGCACGCAGATCCACCTGCCCGGACAGGGCCTGGGCAAGACCATCGAATCGCTCACAAGCGGCGCGCGGAACGTTTTCAGCGGGGTGCTGGACTACACGTCCCAGGTCGGGAGTCCTGTGATGGGACGGAAGCGACCGGGCGGAAGTTGAACTTGTCGTCACCGGTACTCGAAATGGGAAAACAAACTCCCCACCTTCTTGGCGAGGCCGAGCCTTTACCCCACGATCCTATTGTAATTTGACAATCAACTATGAGGGGAAAAGAGAAAGGACTTGGCAGACCCGAGCCGTTCGGCAAATACAAAGGTTGACCGGGGAACTCGTGTGAGCGCATATATTTCTTGTGCTCACACCCGTTCCCACTTTTCCTGGTCCCAGCAAGAAGTTTTTGGGAAGGGGTGGGAAAAACCAGAGCGCAGCGACTCAGCGAGGGCTGGAGGGCTGGTGCCGCCACCACTGTCGAACCAGACTTCAAACGCACAAAAAGAAAAAAAAGGATTTCCAGGGAAAATGCGCCATGCCGGGGACCACAACGGCCTCCGCGATTCTCCCTTCTGTTTCGGTTTTACGCGTTCGGGCTCTCGTTTGATGCTGCGCACGGGGGTCTCTCCTTGGCAGTGGTGGTGGAAACGCTCGCATCTCTCCCTCCCTTTTTTTCTCTCCGCAGGGGAAACAAACGAGGAGTGTTGGTGGCATAACGAACAAAAGATTGTTTTGAGATGTGTGCGCACTGAGGAGAGTTGGGCCTTTCCCGCGCGACCAATTGGCCTCAATCCCCGTGTCTCGGGTTGCTCCTGAGCCGCGCGTCTGTTGCGCGCTCACGCCGACGGACGGTTAACTTTTTTCCCTGAAGGAGGGGGGGATCTTGTGTGTGCTGAGGGAGAGGGGGATACAGACGTGCTGCTTGCCACTGCTTCGCTTTCCGTTCGGTGGTTCGAGGTCGTCACACCTTTCCCTCGGCCGCACTTTAGACTCCGACGACGTTGGTTAATACCACAGTCTACGAACCACAGGACCACTGGTGCTTCATCGCTCCAAAACCCGCAAATAGTCGTTTCGTTTTCCCTGCCGCCCAGTCAGATCCCAGATCCAACCGTAGACGAGCGGGGACCTTGCTCATCTCACTTCCACCTCCGTCGCCATGTCTCAATTCGATATGCACGATCCAAACTCCGCTGACAGCAGCAACCACTTCTTCTTCGCTCCGCACACTTCCGTGACGCCCCCAGAGTTCCACTTGCAACATCTACAGCAACAGGATGTGCACAATGAGGCCATGTCTGACTGGCTGAACGCCAGCGAAGCCATGGACATTGCCACCGACGCGGGATACCAACTCGAATACGCGCCCATGTCTCCACCGGGGAACCCGATCAGCAAGATGCAGTTCGGTCAGTCCGCGTCGTCGCCTCCCATGTACTCTGTAATGGACTCGCTCGGTGCTGCCACGGCTCAGATGAGCATGAGCAACACGACGTCCATGCTCTCCCCGCAAGTCAACCGAAGCCGTTCCCACTCGGACGGAGCCGAGCGGTCACAGCTCCCTGTGCTGCAGGACGCCATGGAAGGTTTCTTTCAGCAACAGCAGCAACAGCAGCTGCAGTTCTACCCTCAGTTCTCTCAGCCGGTCTTGTCGGGACTGATCAGTCCGCCGGCCCTCGCACCGGACAACACCCAATTTAGCATGTTTCCCTTGTTTCACATGCAGCCAACGTCTGCCACACCTCTGGAGTTCCAGCAGCCTTTCCTTCAGCAGCACCAGCAGCAACAATACATTCAGCAGCCAGCGGTCCAACAAGCCGGGATTGGTCGTCGCCCGCGGGCCAACACTATTCCGGGGTCGTCTGCTCTGCACCTTCTCAACAGCGAAGTAGGAACCTACAACAGCAGCAACGGGTTAGACACGACGAGCCAGGCCGGAGCTGGTCTCCCTTACTCGCCGATTGCCCACAAGGTGGTTGCACCGAAGCGAGATCTCCCTGCCCCGTACTCAAAGTCGCCTCATGTGCGACATAGCAATAGCATCGGTAGCCTTCACAGAGGTGCAGCCATTGTTGTGCCCTCGCGGACCCACCCAGGACTCACACCAATCTCCACCGGCGCTCCGTTTGCCTCTTCCATGACTTCTCGTCCCGCAAGCATGGCGACAGCGCTGCCGATTTCCACGCCAATCTCTTCGCCCCTCTACCCTCTTCAGTCGGCACCAGCTACTTCCACCTCGTTCTTCCCCTCTTCGCCCCTCCCCATCTCCAGCGCAGGCGCTGCGCGATTGAACGCCGTTCCTATCCTCCCTATCTCTTCCACTCGGAAAATCAAGACCACGGAGGTGCCTCCCACCATTTCTAGTCCCGAGCAGTACGCTAAGCTCGATGCGGCCCTCCTCGCGGCCGACTTTGACGACATCACCGTCACGGAGCTCAAAGAAATGCTTCGACAGCGCTCACTTCCCTCGTCGGGCAAGAAGGCGGTCCTGGTGCAGCGTCTTCAGGAGGAGATGACGCTGATCGGTCGGCGGGCTGACGGATCTCTGAAGAACGAGGATGATCCAAGGCATCCTCTGCACCACCAGGTGAAGCAGCTGCATCAGCTGAGGCAGCTCCAAGCATTCCATGCGAGTCTTCAAGGATTCGATACCGGTCTCCCAGACACCTCCGTGACTCAATCGGGACCTGACAGCGCTGGCGCTGTTCCGTCGCCGGGTCTTCCTTTCCTGTCAGGAGCTACGAGTCCTCCGCCGACCCCTATCTCAGCCACTCCGTCTCTCTCCCCATCTCCCTCCCCGACAGCGGTCCCGGTCCACGCGAAGGCACCGACCCGGACTCGAGCCAGAGCCCACTCGGACCCTCGCTTCTCGCGTCCTTCCGCAAAGACCCTCGACCTCGGCAGTCCTCTTCGAAATGGGTTCCCCCACCCGTTGCGCAACCCCATCGGCATCCGATCCCAGGAGGAGGAGATGCACGCCATGCAGACGAGCGAGAACGAGAAGGTCGCCCCTACGAGGTTCAGGCTGCTCGCACCGGCGCCGCCAAAGAAGCTCGTGGCGATCGCTCCGGCCGCAGGTCCCGCGTGGACCGCCAACGGCAACTCGTTCGTCAGCGCCAACACTTTCACGTCGCTTTGAAGAGTCTTCGGCCCACGGGCCCCGCCTTTCGTACATTCTGTTATTGTTATTCCACCCTCAACCATCACAACTAGACTAGACCAGGACGTTTCCTCTTACATACATGTATCTATAAAATCATCACGCTTTGATTGGCTGATGCAACAGTCGTTCCCGGCCCTGGGTTTCCGTGTACCGGAAAGAGCTTCAGTGCACGCTTGCGCCGAGGCAGGACACGGTTCCCACTCTGACGTGCCCGTGCTGCAAAGCGTGGCGCTGGAGTTCATTTACCTTTTCTGAGATAAATTGCGTGTTCCCCAAAAAGTGGCAGGTGGCTTAGCTGCTGTGCCACGAAACACTGCGGGCACAGTCCGTTCGGAAACAGTATAAATAGCGGGTCTCCCTCGATCCCCCTTTGTTCAGGCATACTTACCTGGTCGGGGGTTCCGGTGATCAACAAGGCCGGGCCCAGTTACTGTTCTGGACATCGCACACACGTTCCGGAATGGTTGCTCTCCTTCCTCTAGGGGAAGCGAGACGGCACTATTTTTGCTTTCCCCAATTGGGATCTTATGAATTATGAAGACGAAAATTATGAAGCCAGTCAACCAGCTCCCGAAGCCCGACATCCTGCCGAGCAATACAGTGAACACGTGGGATCACGCTTCAGGCATGAACATAATCAACGAACTCTACACCCCGCCGTACTCCGCACCAGCAAATGCCTCGAAAGCAGATATCGTGCGAGAGCAAGAGAGTGAGCGCGTGGCAAGCGATCCACGGTCTGCCTGTCTAGGGGAAGTACCACCCAGCAATTGATCCCGTTCCCGGTAAGAGTTTCAACACGGAAATAATGATTGAATGACAAGAATGTAGGGGCGATTAAACGAATGATATCTGCATAATCTGGTGCTCGACGCAAGTGATGTGCGCAAGGGATTGCCACCAGCGTCTAACTTGAATCCCAAAATACCCAAGCTCAATAGAGATATATGGAACTTGTCATCGCGACATCTTCGAGACAGCATCCGACTTGTTAAGACCGCAAACGTTGAGGTTCCCACGGCGGTCATTCTATAGGACAATATGTTTTGCTGGCTTTGAGGACCATATCTGCTTGTAACGGGTTCCCAGTCAGGTATTCCAAGATCGTGATCCTAGTTTGAGAAGAGAAAGTGCCAGTGTAAGCATGCACCCCTTTTCGACTGGCAACGAGCATGCCTGCTCGGGAAACGAAACGGCAGAGTCGCCACAGGTCGTGGCTTTCCAAGTTGAGATGTAGACGAAATTTGGTGTGCGGGCGGCGCTTTCCCAAAGGCGTCTTGGCAACCCAACGGCAGAAAGGAGCAACTCACATCTCCCAGATTTGCATCGAGCTGGGACCTAGAGCGAGAGCCTTCCTCAAAATTGTCAAATAAGCAGGAGTCCTCGGTGATGACTCGAAAGCGTGTTTCGCCATGCTGCAATAAAACTTTCAGCGTGCATCTGGCTTCGGATAATCGCGCGCGCACGCCCCAGACTTACAACGGTGATATTCCTAGCGGGAGTTGACCGTCAACGACCATCTCGATAAGTTCATCGCGCTTCTCTTTGCCGTACGCGTTCATCAGCAATTCCAGCAGCCTTTGCAAACCATTTATATCCTAGAGGCAGCCGTAAGCATCAAGAGTAAAATTCTGGCTGCTCAATTGATGTACCTTCCATGGCGCTGGTTGCATAAAGGCGTATGATGGCGAAGCTGCAATGGCTGGATGTGCTTTGGTATTCAGCTCCATTTCCTTTGCTGCCCGCGCAACAAGGGTAAGATTGTCCCGCACTGAAGGATTTCGTGTCGTCAAAGCTTCATCTGGAGGCTTGCTGGCCGTTTGGAATCGAATGTACCTGAAGAACATCACGTAAGATCATTAGAAGACTTGCTTCAGTTGTTCTTCGAAGCTCGATGAACGCACTCCATCCAGAGCAACTGTCGACCGGACGGATCCCTAACCGCTTCCAGGGCGTGATCAAATATGCCAGAGATGTCGATCGCCGCTTCCTGAGTACTCGGTCTCAGGCTGGCAAGCATAAGATAACTGATCCACAAAAACACGTTTGCTTTCGTAGCGGAGCGCGAAAGTTCTGGCAACACGTCAGGGGAACGAAGCGAGGACACCGGCAGGAAGAGGACCTTTCTGTAAAGATCCAATGTCTCTGCGGCCAGTGCCGCTGTGGTCTCCTGAGAGACGTCAGTTACCTTGTAACAACATCGTCATTAGAAAGAGGGGCTCGCGGATCGGAGACTGCTTTCTCACCTCATCGAGCCCGACGTATGCAGCACGTGCACAATTGACAAGAGCTTTGAGAACGTCCTGGAAATTCCCAAATCGGAAGGCGAGCTTTGTATAGCAGTTCCACAAACCAAAGTTATGACCCTTTTGAGCAGCAAGACCTGCCCCTCGTAAGCTCATGCGAGGGTCGTCGGTAAGCTACATAAAGCAAAAATACTTGAGAAATGACTGTTCAAAGATCTGCAAAAGGATGCTTACCTCCCACTGCCCGCAAAACAAGTCGATCAACTCGACAGATTGGAGCAAAGGTTGGACGGCAGTCATTAGCTTCAGAAGCGTGTCTTGCTGCCCGAGAACGGGTGTCCATAAAGTCAGGAAGTTTCGTAGTACTGCCACAAACGGGAGAAGATTGTTCATGTCAACATTCTTGCTCCACGATATGACGACATTGTAGAAGAGAAGATGGAAGCCTGTGAGCGACGCTGGTCGGACTTTAGGCGTCTGCCACGCGATCTCCCAGTACTCTCGTCGAGTGAGATAATCGTAAGGATAGGTAAGGAACGCCCGCTCCGGCAATGATCCTCGGTGACATAAATGGACCGACGCTGGTCGGACTTTAGGCGTCTGCCACGCGATCTCCCAGAACTCTCGTCGAGTGAGATAATCGTAAGGATAGGTAAGGAACGCCCGCTCCGGCAATGATCCTCGATGACATAAATGGAAGTACAAAATCCAGGCTGTAGCCAGATCGGCCTGCGACACTGGCTCAAAAGGATTGTCTTTACTATGTCCGTTATCCAGATTCGCAGCTATCGCACTGTGATCCGCTGGGTTGCTTGTGTAGGAAAGCAGGTCGTGCGTAATCTCGTCATCTAGAAGGATGTTTAAAACCCTTGCTTCCCTTAGCTAAATATGCAAGCAGCATACCGGTCATTGTAATATCACGCATATGTTGACCTTGACAGAGCGGGTCAGGACAGATTCCGCCCACCATCTCATATCGGCACAAGATTTGCAAGGCGTTAACCTTATTGCTCCATGTCAAGGATGTAACATTCTCATGACACTCCGTGCTGACCCGAAAGGATCGGAACTGTGGTAGGTTGCTTTGAAAAGGAGGCAACATCCCCCTGCCCTTGTGCAACGACGACGATGCGGCGACGCCCTGTGTAAATATGGATGTCAGGGAAGGCATTGAGTCTAATCTACTGAAAGTCACACTCACTAAGCTTCTGCCATGTGAATCTGTTCCGGCGTTCCACCATCCGTTCAGAGTCCAAGACCAATTCAGTGCGGAATTATACACGTCACTGATGGAAGCTAAATCCGCCTCGGTTCGCAAAAGCCCGTCTAAGGCCATCAAGGGTATCAACGTCTCCGGTGGGTTCAGCGCAGATCGGATAGCTTCGTCCCGGACGGCGATCGGAAACGAGACCGGAATGGCATCCTGCACAAGCCGTCTGGTTTCAGGGGAATTAAGAGAGAGCATGAAGTTTTTTAGAAACCGCAGCAGATCTGCATCATATGAAGGCGACGTCAATGTAGCCGCGGGTGCAAGCACGTCCGGGTTTGAGAGCGCAACATGCCGCGTCTCGGCCCGCTTTGTCGGACCCCCTTTGCGTGAACCTTCATTATCACTAGCACATTTGACATTTGTCGACTGCCCTCTTGATTGAGGAAGTGTTGTGACAACCGCAGAGGCTCCGTCTGGCCGGAAAGCTCTTACTGACTTGTCCAACTGAAGGATTTCCGCGCGCTTTGTGTTAATGCTTTGATGCATGTCAGGTATGGATTTACTTTGCAAAAGGAGCTGCCGCTTTTGATCCGTGATTTTCTGTGCAGAGTCGCGTTCTACAACGTCCAGAGCGGCGACAGCAGTTTCTTGCTGTTTGATTTGCCGTGTTATGTGTTCGAGTTTTGCTTTTGCCGCAGCAAGGCTCGCGGATGTTGCAATCCGTGTACTTTGCGTTTTTTGCAGCACGTGGGCCAACTTAACCAGCTCGCTCTGCAATATGGTCGCATCTTTTTGCGCAAGGGCAAGTGCCCGCTCTTCCTTGAGAAGCTCGCGCTTAAGTTGGATTTTGCGCTTCCGTTGGATTGACTCGGCTTTATGTTTGGAGGAGGAGGCTGGTGCGGCAGAGGTATCTAAAACCGCGGGCAAGACGATTGCCGATGGCACTTCTTTTGGTTTTGCTGTCCGTTCCGCAAGCAAAGGTGAAGCACGCTGCGAGCTTGTCATGATAGGCTCTTCGAGGATAGGCTTGAGAGTCACAGATTCTGGTTGCCTTGATGGCGGTTCGCTTGGTATCATGGTCTTAGGTTGACATAAAGGTGATTCATTCTGTACTATGGTCTTCTTTCGCTTTGCTGCCATTGCTTTGAGTTTTGAAAGGAGTTCCCGTTTCTGTCTGTCCAATTCCTCCATCCGCTCTTGAACAGTGTCGCTCAAAAGATTCTTCTCCAAGGTTCCGGAGGAGCTTTGCGCAGTTCTCTCTTCGTCCTCGTATTCCGAGTCGCTCAGGTCAATAACATAATTCTGTGGGACCTCCGCGAACAGCACTGGAGGCTGAAAAATGGAAGTGGGCCTGAAGCTTGGCTGGCCATTGAGCTCTGCAGCTGACGGGCGAGGCCGCATATATCCGGTGTCTACAACATCCTTTGTTCAACATGTTGGGCACCGAGGATAGCACGGCAAAAAGTTGTTAAACATACCTCTCAATGTTTCCCACACGCCATCAACAATTGGGAAACAATCTCCGTCATCGTCAAACTCCATATCACTATTGAACTCGTCACCTATCAGGTCTGAAGTTCTCGGAAGTTGAGTTCTTTCAGGAGATGTGAAAGGTGTTACATCCGCTTCCGGACTCGCAGGTCTGAGAAGGTCCATAACCGCCTCCGTCTCCATGCCGGCTGAAGCACCTGCGTCAAAGGCCGAAGAGTTACCGCCTACCCCCCCACTGATTTCCGTAGTTGTCATAGTATGAAGTGGGGAGCGCGATCGATTGGGCAACTGTCCGGCGAATAAGTCTCCTTCCGGAAGGATCGGAGATATGTCCATCATATCATCGGTGGGTTCTGCAGGCGAGGGCAGGCTTCCCGTTGCCAGAGATGGCGGAACAGGATGTATGTCTGATTCATGTTGACCAGTCGCTTCAAGCTTTACGGTCAGGTCTGGTGTAGACGTCGCAAGGTCGCCGGTACATGTAAGCACCACAGCTTCGTTCAATCCAAGTTCCAGAAGTTGCTTGAAATGCAAGCCGTAGTCAATCAAGCTCAAGAGCTGCTCCCGAAGTGGCAGCCACATGTCGTGGTTTTTCGTGAAAACTGCCAACAAACAAAAAAAAAAAAGGAAAATGTTCGCGTCAAACCACACTGCTACTTGTCCAGTAATCTGATCTGGTCGTGAGCGTACCTCGAAGCTGTTCATCCTTGGGCAACTGCACCAAGTCTCCAATTTGTGCGAATTCAGGCTCGCGAGCCCAAGCTGGGAGTTGCTCCATGACCGACGTTATTCACGAGTAATATGAGGAAGACTGGATGAGTGCTTGAGCATGCGCGAGCGAAAGCTCCCGGTGGGAATGCGATTGTTGCACGGTCCTATTTGAAACTGGTCCTGCCTGCCCGACGGAAGGCCACCTCAAGCCATGTGAAATGCAGACTCCAGAGCGCTGGACTGCCCTTCGACAGCGCGCTGTGGTCCGACAGAGACAGCTGACAACCTGCTGCTGGCAATAAGCGGAGCCTGAGCGGCCAGGTCCTCGTGCATTTGCATTCTTCCTGCGGAGTTCCCCACCGTTGGGCAGTACTCCACCATCACTTGTCAATCTACCTCCTGGAGCATTTGATCCTTTCCCTTCCCCTTCAACGATACAACCGGAACGTCGCTGCCCGACTCTCCTACGACGTGCCATCCGCTGAACGCTCCGACGCGCGGATTGGCAGGCTTGAGGTAACGGATAGTGAGTGAAGGCGGTCGGTCGTCCTTCTACCATGCCGGGTCCTCGAAGAACCGCATCGGGTGCGGATCTGGCTCCTCCCTCAGTTCATGTCATGATGCACTCCCAAGAAATGTTGGAGGTACGGCATGGTCTACATGGAGAGTGCATGACCTTCCGTTCTGACGAACTTACGCTACTACTCATAACAGGGAATGATGAGGAGCTACAACGAGGAGGGTTCGCACGCCATAGGCTTGACTCCTCCAGGCTCATCAATGAGGGTTCCCTTGTCAAATACTTCTGTGGAATCCGTCAACAGCACGCCCGATCGAGGACAGAACTTGTTTTCGAACGCTGTCCGAAAGACCGCCATCCTCGATTTTGTCAACTTTGTTCAAAATTCGAAGCAGGGTTCGGCATCGTGGAAGAAAAACATTCACTCTCTCAGAGCGCCCTCGAACACCTCGATCGGTGCCGCCGAAAACATCATCGAGGCCTCGTTCGCCTTGGGTCGATGGAGCATGGACCGTTTCCATACCGTGATGCGAGACGTCCGGGACGCATCGTACAGGAATCGTCCTACCGAAAATCTTGCCACAAGTCTTGAGTCCCTGCACTGGGCAATGTGCTCGAATGCGTCAGCGGACGAAGGACGCGAAGACGAAGAGGCGGATTCTCAAGTGTGGAATCGATACTGCGTGGCATTCCAATCGTGCCACGGACCAGTTCCGCAGCCCACAGATCCCGAGTCTGTGCTCAAGCTGCTTTCGATGAGATCAGACGCCCTGGAGCATTTTCATCGTGAAGTGGAAACTGAGCTGAGGAGACTCAGTAGTGACGAGTTGGAGGCGACGGTACTCTACATAACGAAATACCGAATGGCACCAAGCCTGATGGATTTGATCTGCCCGGTGGTGTTCAAACGATTACCGGAGGAGACAATCACCCGAGATGTGATCCCACGGTTCATGGTCCTTGCTGTCTTGCAACCTGATGCTGTCGGCTCAGGAATTCTGCAGTCACTGCTCGCCCGATGGCATCCATTCGTGAAGGAGAACGCGGTAAATTCTGCACTCGAGTACAGTGCACATCTTCAGCGACCAAATTGCGCGCGAGTCTTGTTAGACAACTGGGGCTCCATGATTGCTGCCGAAGGGGTCATCGCTGCGTTGATTCCGACGTGCGCCCGCGGTACGGATCATCTGCTAGCGATGCTCGAACTCTTCGTTATGGACAAGTGTCAGCAGCTAACGGAGAAGAATCTTCGAGAAGGGAACGGAGCAGCACCTTCCAATCACTCAGATACGCCTGACGAAGCCTTCGGGGATTTGGTGCCGCCATGCTGCTATATGTTCCTGGTGCTGGCAGCAGGAGGTGGCTACGCGAAACCTGGAACACTCAGCGAGCTAATCGAGTTTTACCTGGAACCCTGTGCTGCTCTTCTTGTCGATCGCATCTCGGAGGAGAACCACATTCGTTTTACGCACGATCTCTTTTACCTTGCGTGCCAGCTCAACTTCACCGCCATAGTCTGGACACTGCTGAAGGCGGGCTGGCACCCAGTTGATTGCACACCGGCACTGCGTCAAGCGACCGAGCTTGGACACCAAAGCCTTGTGCATATCCTTCTTGACGCACTCTTGACGGGGGACGAAGAAGCGGGCGGCAATGTTCCAGTAGTGTTTCGTAGATCAGGCGCTCTGATACTTCTGCCAGAAGTCGCTAGACGGTTCCCCGCCGAGGCCGTCTGGTTCTTACAGCAGCTTTCGAGTCTGCCGATCCCACCATGCGTTCCCTTGGGGGAAAATCAAGAAGCCGAGGTTCGGGCCACAGCCATTCAAGGCACCCGATTAGGCATTGCGACGCTGGCGGAAGTCACTCGGCGGACCGAAACGCTCACTCCCATTAGCACAGTCTGGAAGCGCTTGTCCATGAGCGCAGAGCTCCGAAGCACGGCTATGAGTCCCGCAGATGCAGAGTGTGTCATATGCATGGCTCCCGAGGCCCTTCTTACTCAATTTGCAGCCGGTCCCCGTTTCTCCAGGAAGACGAGCCCGTTTATCAGACTTCTTGAGACCGGCAACGAGGAAATCATCCTTCAACCACTCATGCAGGCACTGATGGAGTATCATTGGATTCACGGCAACTTCTGGTATCGCTTTGCGGCGCATTTTGCCCTCTCTCTAGCGTTTATTGGATGCATGTGGGGTTTGTTCGTGCTTACCATAAAACGCCAAGTCTACATGGATGATGAGTACGGAGCTCTGATTCCCTTGACGTGTCTTGTCTTCTTCTTTACGGCACTTTTCGTCACACAAGAGTGCCGGGAGTGTCTCGACAACCCTTCCGACTACATCCGGTCCTTCAGCAACATGATGGACATGATGGTTTATACTTCCGTCATGGTTTGCGCTATTCGAGGGTCCCTCTTGGATCTCTACGTTCCGCCACTCCTCCTCGGGTTCACGCTGGTCGTGTACTGCACTAGAATCCTCATGCAGCTTCGCATTATACCGAGCGTGGGACCCATCATTCGCATCTGGGTGTCGGCAACCACCAACATCTTCCCCGTGCTCGTGCCATTCTGCGTCTTGGCCATCAGCTTTGCAGGCGCATTTCATCTCATTCAAATGCCGCTTATATCCACGTCGAGCGATCCTAATACCCTGCATTTTCTGTCGATACCAGAATCCATTCAAAGCGTATTGACCATGACTGCCGGGGATTATAGGTGCGCACAGCCGTGGCTATGTCCCTTAAGCTTTCTTCCCGCATACTGAATTCTGTCTCCTTTCCCTATGCAACCCATCAGTGTTCTCGACTTCGCGGAAAACCCCGAAGTCTTCAGCCTTCGTCTTCTCTTCCATGTGATCTTCATTATCTTCCTCATCAACCTGATCATCGGTCTGATGACTGTCAATGTCGCCAACGTAACCACGAACACTACGGGAGCCTGGCTGGTCGAAATTGCCCAGCTTATGGTGGAACTCGAGCTGTACTGGCCTTGGCCCATGGGCTACACCAACCAGTCGGGTGGTTTCCGAGAGAGACTGAGGAACAGCGGAGCTGCGCCAGACAAGGAACTCTCCAGTTCACCTGGTTTCCTGCGCCGACTTTTCCGATCATCAAGAAAGGGTGGTAACAAAGTCCTACCGGAGCATTCGACACCCACCATCCTGGTCACAGTCCCCCTTCCCGCCGACAAAAATGGTCACGACAGTGGGGTAGCAGAGTCAGGGGAGGAGCTTGCGTCATTACAGCAGCGTCTCGTACTATACACATGTCCCGAGGACCAAGTTGCTCAAACGCATTGGTGGAAAATCGTGCGGGACAAGAATGTCGCAAAAGCCGGGGCGACCGACAGCGGAACAGGAAGTCATCGATCTCTCGCCGGGGGTCATGGCGGAGGCGGAGGCGGCGGGGGTATCCATCACCAGCCTTCCGGGATAGCCACCCTCTTTGGGCTTCGAGACAATCGCGATCAGCACGTCGCCTCGGTACCGTCCCTGGTGGGACGGTCGGCCAGCACTCTCCCGCCAGTTCCGTCGGCCGGGGACCACCTCCGTCTGCCGTCGGAGATCTGGACAGAGCAAGAGGACGACTTGACGACAGAGGAGACGACAGCCGCCTTTAACGAGATTCGGAACCGTCGGTCGTCACGTGTCGAGAAATGTGAACCGAAGATTGGGTTCCGGGATCGCGACAAGTCTGCAACGACATCGGGATATGAGCTCGGATCCCCGACCATCAATCTGAAGGAGGTTGTGGATCAACTCAGCAGCTTAAAGGAGGCAGTGCGAACACTCGAAAAGATCATGCACGCCGACGCAAAGACCGTGCGGGATCGAACCCAAAAGCTGGAGCTCATCCTGAATCAGGATCGACAGATCAGCAACGATGCAAGCGCAGCGACGAACAAGCTCGTGCTAGGCCTCTCCTCGGACATCAAGGAATTGGCAGCGGTCATGAAGCGGCCCTCGCCTCTTCCTGTTGCTGACACGGGGTTGAGAAGGATGTTTTTGGGGAATAGAAGTGCTGCGGCGCTGGCGCCGGATGCGTGACACAGTGAGGTGTTCTGTTGCTAGCCCTGGCTACTGTAAATATGATAATGATACCCAGACTGCGCGGCACGTGGTTCTCGTTCTTTATGAGGGACTGCTCTCAGTAACACGAACAAAGAAGTTTGTCGATGCAGATATCAAATAAGCGGTTTAAAAGTCCTTCAAAGAACGGAGTAAAGCAAACAACATGCAGGGATTTGTGAGTAGCAGCAGACATTCTGCCGCATCATCACTTTTTGCTTGGAACAGGTGGAGGTGCGGCTTTCCGGTCAATGTCCTGATACTTGGCAACACGGCGTCGTACTTCGGCAGGGAGCTCCTCAAAACACGCTTTGCAGAATGGTTTCATATCCCAGTCAATGAAGCCGTTTTTGTTAGTAGTTCCGATGAGAGGCATATGGCATGCCATGCAGTTGAAATGAGCCTCGCACCACTTTCGTCCAATGGCGGTCACAGCTGAAAGCAAAACGTCAATCATACGGAAAACATCGGGGTTTGGCTGTCAATCAACAAACTCACTCTTCCCAATGGCTGCCTCATGACACAAGCCGCAAACATCTCCCATCAGCTCATGGTAGTGCGCCTCGCAGTACGGTTTGCCTTTGACTTCCCAGTACATGCTAGAGTTGAACGGTCGCTCGCACTTCGAGCATACGAAATGTTCCGGATGATACTGTTTTGCGAGGGCCGTCACGCTCCGTCCCACGATCGGCCTTCGGCATGCTTGACAGACACGGAGAGTCATGCGTTCGAGGTCCATAGCGCAATACAGCTTTCCCTCAAACATCTTGCAGTCTCCTCCCAGCACCTGTTTGCAGATGGCGCAATTGAAGTGGTGGGCGTGGAACTTTTTACCATTGAGGGTGATGAGGACTTCGTTAAGGTTCTCATTGACGGGTTTCTTGCAGCGTTCACACGTGTCCACGGCCCGTTCTGTAACCAAAACTCTCTCCCGTCAGCTTCCAAATGATATGCAAATGCCTCTTGCAATACGCCGCTGCCAAACCTTTTACTTTCAACTTTTCGACACATGGCTTGCAGTACGCTCGGTTGTTCTTCTTGACAAACGTGCTCCCCGCTAACGCTTTGCCGCACGTCTCGCAAGTAAAATGCTCTGGATGCCATTTCATATCCATGGCCGTTATGCACTTCCCCCGAATGATCTCCCCGCATCGCCCGCAACGTGCCCTGCCAAAACAACAATGAACAGATGCGGTTCGTCAGCTTTTGTGGTTTGCGGCCAACGTCGGCGACGAGTTCCGCCTCGGTATGGTAACTTCGACTCCAGAATTCTTCCCAAGATATGGCTTCCCGGGAAACAGCGAGGTTTCCTCTTACCCGTGAAGCACTGTGAAGTCAAAATCACAGAAGTACTGGCCTTCTGCTTCGAAGAAAACATTTTCCGGAAATGGCTCTAGACATTGGTTGCAGCTAAAAGCAAGGGGAAAGGAGAATAAGTGGGGTGCTTCATGATCTAACCAACCAGATTATCTCACTAGCATTACACAAAACATGCCGCATGATATCGATGGCTGTTGGCATTGATGTGAGATCCAACTATGGTTTCCTGGCAGACTCTGCACACAGCGGTAGCTGTCTCTCCCTCTCCCTGTGCCGAGACTGGGGCTGCTTGTGATGTGGGATCTTCCATATTCAGAGGAGACGAGGAAGGTTAGGTTTGAGCAAGGGCTGACTAGACTACCCGGTATGGACGCACTTGTCGGACGCGTTAGAACGGCAACGCGTTAGTCATCACTAGATCTGTGCGCATCATCGCTACATTTTCGAGCATCACTTGCATGAACATCCTCGTTTACAACATATACAATGGCGGCTTGGACCCTCAAAGCGATCCGGAGAGGCCATATGCCTCGATGCGCATGCAAGAGATCGTAGCCTTCATCCGCCTGCAAGCTCCAGATGTCTGCGCCTTCACCGAACTCAATCACTGGACCGCGTCCGTGTGTTCAGCAGCTGGAGCGTCCTGGAACCATCCCTTCTCCGTCATGATGGAAGACACGAACCACGCATTTCGACTCGGAATCACCAGCAAACACCCGCTCACTGAGATCGCCCGCATCTCCAAGGGCTTCCATCATGGTTTCCTGGTCGTGCGTATCGACGTCTCGCGATGCGGAGTGACGAGCTTGCCGTCGTTGACGTTGGGTCTGACGCATCTGAACCCGTTCTCGGCGCGAGAGAGGTTGGACGAGACGGTTCGAATATGTGACCATGTCGCGGCTTCTCCGGGACCCTGGATGGTCACGGGAGATCTCAACTCTCTGTCTCCTCGCGATGCATGTCACTACGACGCGTCCGGGGCAGCGGCTCGGTTTGCCGGGGATGCGAAGCTGGCAAGCAAGTTTTTGGATGGCCAGGGTACCATCGACTATCAAGTCCTGGATCGTTTTGAGCGAGCGGGGTTGCTGGATACTGTGGGGATGGACGGAAGACGCTTGGAAAGTACCGTACCGACTGGTCTCGACGTAGACTCGGCCCACGCGACACCCATGCGCTTGGATTACGCCCTGGGAAATGCGTATCTCCTTGAGAGAGCGATTGTTTCTTCAAGAGTTCTCGATACAGACTCTACGTCTCTATTGTCCGACCACTACCCACTTCTCGTCTCGGTTGAAAGTGACGCTGAGCAGGGTCCACGAGTATGAGGCAGCTTTGAAATTTCATTCTATAGGCAATAGCCATAAATCCAGTCTAGAACGCAATGCGGGGATAAAACTCTAGATGCCCATCAAGGGTTGCGGGTTTCTCTTCGACGCAAAACACGATACGCCGGCATTTTCGCGCGTCGAGCGTGGAATCTCTACTCTACTACCTGTAACTTTCGTACGTTCCGTGGTAAGGTTGGGGTGGTGGCGCGTACGTTTGCCTTGCAGCCATCCGCGTGGGTTGATCTCCTTGGCCGTCGAACGCCTGCGAGAGCCCGCGCGAGTAGTCGGCTTCGACATCGTTGTCATCTTCCTGGTTGCGGGAGAGGGGACTAGTCGGACCAGAGTGTTGTCCGGCATGCGGGGATGGGGCGAGAGGAGTCAAGCGACCCAGGGAAGACGCCCGACGTTGCGAGTCTAGCGTGTCCTTCCATCCATGTTCGTCCATCGAAGGAGGCATGGGCGGGGAGGGCGTCGTGCTCGTTGGAACGTCTGCCGCTCGGTTTTGCTGCTGTGCGTTGCTGTTGGCTCCGCTATTGTAGGGAGCGACGCAGGCAAGCGGGAAAGATCCTTCCTGTTTTGTGGTCATGTTGAAACCGAAGCCCCATCCGTCGTCGAACTTGCACTTGACAATAACGGGATCACCGACGTCTGTAAACAGAAAACGGGAATATCAGCAAGTGCCGTTCAAGTATTGGACAAATCACGCGATGGCAGACTTACAAAGGTAGATCTCGTCGACTAGATTGGGCACGTAGTTGTAGAGAACCTCCATGGTTTCGGCGATTTGAATCGGCTCTCCGACGTCTTCCTTTTCGTTCTCTACACCCATCATCGCCGCGGCGGCCATCGCGCCGGCGCCTCCAGGAACATTTTGCGTTTGCCCCTGGTGAGGCTGGTTCTGGTACTGCTGTTGCTGGAACTGCTGACCGTTGATTGTACCGTTCCTCTCCATGGTTGCCGGATCCGCGAAGGAAGCGGGGGCTCGCGCCATGTCGGCCCCTCGGTTGTATTTGAGACTGCCGTCCCGGGACGACGCAGACGAAGCCTGAAGGAAGCCATCAGGTGCCCTTCGAGAAACGTTCCTACGGCGAGCGTAATAGATAGCGGCAATGATGCCAATCGCCAATGCAGCGGCAACCACGCAGGCGATGATGATGATAGTGGTGGTAGGCGCACCGTAACCCTGTCCAGCATTCTGCGAAGCACCTACAGTTCCGCTTGAGTTAGAGGACGCCGTAACGCCAGGGGAAGGAGAGGTAGCTGATGATGACACGGGGGACGTGCCTGCCCCTGCTGCGACAAGAGATGTGGGTACCACGATCGGTTGATTAGCCAAACGCGCTGCATAAGCGGTGCAGCAGCTATCGGTAGCAGTTGCGGCGCCGGCAGCGCAGTACTGCGCAACTTCATCGTTCGTCCAGAAACCGCACGTCTGCCATTCTGTGGGGATTGCGGCAACACAGTTGCTGTTCGAAATAAGCCTGAAAGAGTGCATGCGTAAGGGAAAAACATCACGCATTAACAAGCAACTGGGAAGACTGCATGCTCACCGGCCGGCATAGGTATCATAAGGGAGATAGGCAGGAGCAGTGGTCGTAGAATTTGCGGGGCAGCCGTTTGCCGGATCGGACAACACAGTCTGAAGAGTGGTGATCGCCGTTGCACCGGTCGATTTGCATAAGCGCGGAACCGAAGCGGCGATAGCGGGGGTAGCGGCGTTGCAGATTCCGTTGAATGTCGAAGCGTCCACCAAGGTCCCGCACACCAGCGAGATATGGTAGCGAGCAGTTCCTCCGTGGTAGCTGGGGCAGCTCCCGCCATCGAAAGAGTTGAGGTAGGCGGTGGAATTGTCGAACTGACTGCGAACATACTGGTCGAAACTCGCCAAGTCCGTGTAAAATCCGTCCGAGGTGGCAACGGAGAAGCCTGAACAACCGCGGCAAAAAGCGTTAGATGATGTTGCATTCGCATGCGCAGGTTCATCGGCTTCGACTTACTGGCCCAAGGCGTGCAGACACTCGTTCCAGCAAGCGAGAAGCAAGTTGGTGCCACGGCCGCGGCCGTAACGGCGGCTACAGGAGTCGTGGCGGCTACGTTCGAGCTAGGGACGGCTACCGGCGCGCCCACAGCGACGACGGGTGCTGCGGGTGTTGCTGCTGCTGGGGTTGCTGCTGCGGGTATCGGGGATGCGACCTGGGCGGAGCCGAAGGAGGCGAGGAGCAACAAGCCGCAAGCCGAGGCGGGAGAGAATGAACGGTACATGGCGCGTAGTCGGTGAAGCTTTTCGGCAACTGGACTGGAAACGAATCCTTTCGAGCCGGTGTTATGGTCGATAGAGCGGAGCTGGAAGGAGCGAGTCCATAAACTAAAGGCCAGGAGGTAGCGAGCGAAATGCTGAAGTCTAAATTCCAGAGCGGCGAGGACGGACGATACAAGAAGGACCGGGGCTGGCCGCTGGCCAGTTGGGCGTTGTTCTCGATGAGGCTTGAGGCTCTGTTCCCCGCCCCACGACCCCTCCTCCTTTCCCCGTGCCAAGAAAGAGAGCGCAGAGAGACAGAGAGACAGGGTGCGCAGGACTGCAGGTTTTGCGGCAAGGAAAAGGAAGATCACGGGCGCACGGACTACTCACCGTTGCCGTACCCGTACTTTGCTCCTCCATCCTCCTTTTTCGATAGCGACACGCTTTTTGCATCGGTTGTACCGGTACAAGTCCCACGGACTCGTTTCCGCCTACCACGCTAGCCTACCAGGTACCAGCCCCTTCATCTCCATCACGTAAGCGAGGTCCCCGTCGCGAGGTCGCCCAATCCTACTGTCCGAAAAGTTCCCCACCTTCCTTCCTTTCCCCAGCAATACTCCCCTTCACAGTTGCCCATTGCCTCCATCATTGACGCCCGGCTCAGGCCTCGGACCCATCACAGGATAGGACGGTCACAAGGATGTCCAGCAACGCAGCCAGTCGAGCACCTTCTGCCCTTGCAAATGAATCCAACGCCACAACCACCACAAAGCGGGCAACAGCCGTAGGAGACCCAGTGACGCAGCCGGTCCCGCTACCTGCCTCGGGCGACGCAGTTGCAGCCACGGATGCCACTCACATGGAGACGGCCATCGCTGCTTCCAGGGACGACGGAGCACCGAAGCAGCTAGGCTCCAGGGCCAATTCCATGCAATCCGTCGCAAAGACCATGCCAGATGACTTTTTCTACGACAAGATGGACTTTCGACCACGCGACATCTCAGCCAAGCAGATGCCAGCTTCCAGTCTAAATCTGTTGTAAGCGAGGAAGTTCTGTGTGATCAATGGGCACGTTCGTTCGAGTCTGCTCAACCCTTGTATTCCCATCGGGTAGTCACAACTACGGATTCGAATCGTACCGACGGAACAATCTGTTCTTCCTGAACGACAACATGGTCACCACCGTGGTCGGCAACGTCTTGGTGTTTCTCAACATAACGACGCTGGAGCAGGATTACATGCCTGGACTGCGGGACGGGGCGATCGGATCCATTACGGTAGGCAATGCTGGAATGGAGAGAACTCTATATGTCCAGACCATTTAAGCGTCCGTCCTGTGAACAGGTCCATCCGTCCCGGAAGTACATAGCGGTGGGAGAATCTTGCGACAACAGTCCGAATATCTACATCTTCGAATACCCATCGTTGAGGCTGTATCGAGTGCTACGAGAGGGCGCCGAAAAGGGTTTCTCGAACCTCTCGTTCAATGCGTCTGGAGATAAACTCGCGAGCATCGGTCAGGATCCTGATTACATGCTTACCATCTGGGACTGGCGGCAGGAGGCAGTCATTCTGCGGAGCAAAGCCTTCTCGCAAGTATGTGGCCACTGCCATCGACGTGGGAGAAACGAGCGTTGTGCTGATCACCCTCTTGTTGCTTCGAAAAGGATATCTATGGTGTGGCGTTTTCTCCAGAGACAGATGGACAGCTTACTACCTCAGGAATGGGACACATCAAATTCTGGCGGATGGCGTCCACGTTTACGGGATTGAAGCTGCAGGGCTCCATCGGGAAGTTCGGTCTCAGCGAACTGACGGACATCGTGACTTTCGTGCAAATGCCAGACGGGAAGGTTCTGTCGAGCACCGAGACGGGAAACCTTTTGCTCTGGGACGGCGGGATGATCAAATGCGAGCTCTCCGGTCGAGGGGGCAAAGGCTGCCACGAAGGTCCGGTGGAGGTCATCACGCTAGTGGAAGGGGAGATTTACACGGCTGGAGAGGACGGGTACGTTCGAATCTGGGACTTGGAAACCATCGACAACGCGGATGTTATCAGCGCCCCCGCTGGGGTCCCTGCCGTTGCCACACCCGAGGGTGAAGCCGCAGCACCGGTTTCATCGGCCCCAACTGCCCGCGTGTTTCCCATGGAGCCCATAGATGAGATTCTTATCGGAAAGGATGTCAAGGTAAAACTTCACATTGGCTCCGCGTATTCTTGTTTCCTCACCCACGTAACGTAGATCAAATCTATGATTCGCTGTCCTGGTGAAGCAAGCCGCTATCTGATTCAAGATCAGTTGGGCCACTTACTCGTCCTGGACATTCAAAGACGTGCGGCCGACAAAGTCATGTCCTTTCACGCCGGAGCAATCGCGAGCGTGGACAGCAGTCCTGCTACTCACTCGATGGCGAGTCTTGGGACGGATGGTGCTCTGGTGCTCCACGACTACCTTTCGAAAACTTCGGTGGCGACGGCGCATTACCCTGGAGGAGGAACTGCCATGTCTTACTTGCCTGAGGTATGAGGCGAACGCTTGGTGAAAACATGAAGGCAAAAATCTTACTGGAAGTTTAGGCGCTGGATAGATATGGTTGTACGCTTGCCGCGGGATTCGCTGACGGTGTCCTGCGTATCATTTCTCACACGCTGGCGACGTCGGGGTCTGAGCCACCAGACTTCAAGCTGCAATTTGTTTTCAAACCACACACCGCACCCATCACTTCAATTGGCATCTCAGCGGATGGAACTTACCTCGCCACCGCATCATCCGACAACTCGGTCTTCTTCTTCAAGATCAACGCCGAAGCCGGAAATGAGGATGAGGCGCCTCCAATCTTCTCCAATCAGACCGCAGAGATCATCCCGCTTGGCTTCCTGACGTTCGACGCGGCGCCCGTGCGAATCTCCTTTTCACCCGACAACCATCTCAACATCGACGAGATCGAACCTGTCGACGAGAACCAGTTCGAGCAGGACGAGGTTACGGCGGACGACTCGAGCGAGATCAGTGGGAAGCGAGCGTTCGTGGTTCTGGCGTCCGGTCAACTGTTGGCGGTGATCGTACCGGAACCGGAATCCATCAACAATGCCCTGAGCTTCCAGCTCACACGTGAGGTCGTTCAGGTGAAGCCATGGAAGCTTGACGTCCCACCGCCTGCGGTAGTGCAGAAGGTTACTCCTCTGCTCGACGACGGTGAAGCGAACTCAGCGGATTCGGTGCCGCCAGCGACCCCGGCGGGAGCTCTGGAAGCCAAAGAGGAATCAGCGCAGCGTGTTAACGGTCGATTGACTTCCGCTTCTCGAAAGTCGCATGGTCTTGTCATCGACGCGGGTTCTCCTGTCACGGACGTCATGTACTTGGAAGGCGGGTACTTCCTACTGTCGATGATCAACAAGGATGGAGAGGCCGAAATCCGAGCCTGTAAGTTCAGCACTCCGAAGCAGAGCAGGTAAGCTGACGAAGTGCCTCTGTCAAAAGCTTCGAAAATGCATCTGATCATTTCCTCCCAGACTTGTCTTGGTGTACAAGTCGCAGTTCTCGGACATGCGTCTTTCAGCGTCTGGAAAGTATCTGCTCGCGGGATCTACTGACGGCATGACGTGCATACGCAAATTCCGCCTGGAAGATATTCTTCTTTATCGCTGGACGGGAGGACACGAGGCATACTCTCAGTACTCGCAGGCGTTTGAGAAGGAAATTGCTCAAGCAGCCGTTGCCAAAGCCTCTGGCAAGCCCAGCAAGGACTATTCGGAAAGCAATCCGGATCTCGACGTGATCGAAGACACGCCAGGACAGTACTGGTTCGGTCATGCACACAGCAGCAAGACCGGAAAAGTAGCGAGCGTCGTAACGACCTTCGACGATTCTTTCTTCTTTACCGGTGGCGCCGACGGTGGTCTCTTTGTGTGGAGGGTGCAGATGGAAAGGATCAAAGCTGCCGCTATCGAAGCTCCGGGCGAGCCTACGTCGATCGGCTCTCCCGTCGTCGACATTCTCGAACCGACTGCTTACGCCCTCCAGGATGCAAAAATCAAGTCGGAGAAGGACAGAGAGTTGGAGGACGCTGAACGGAAGAAGCAGGTGAATTAGGCATCATTTCTTTTGTTTCATGATGGAACTGCCCAATTCACCGCGAGCTTTCCACTAGGTCACGAGGCAATATATTCGAGAGCTGCGAAACGAGTTCTTGAAGTTAGTTAGCGAAAACGAAAAAGCGGCTCCGGGGGACCAACTGCCACGGGAATCGCTCACGGTCGACCCCGACCTTCGCTCCGCTATCGGTAAACCTCAATCTCATCGCAAAGATCCTGTGCAGGATCTGCTTGAAAACTTGCTCATAGCTTCTTAATATATTGCAGAGAAAGAGACGGAAAAGAAGATCGCTCTGGTACAGAAGGAGCTCGAGTGGATCTCGGCAAGGGAATCAGTGATACCAGACAAACTCCGCAAAAAGTTCCTTGACCCTTTGCAAACCGAAAGATTGGAGATACATGCATTCCGGGTAGGCTGTGCAACGCCTTCTTAAATTTACATAGAATCTTGACTCACCATCTCATAGACAAAGTATATGGTGACAACCTTCCGAACTATCAAGCCTGAGCAGTCCCTTGAGGTGGTACTCCAACCATTAGGGAATGCGGAAACTCGCTCGTCTAGAGCAACTACTTTCGTATGAGTGCACACTCTTGCTTGCTCAACCCCTTTCGGAAATCCTGACAATCGTGTGCAGGCCCTCGATAACTCTGTTGCGCAAGTCAACAAAGATACCACGCAAGAAGGTTCAGGAGCTGACTATGGCGTTCAAGGCAGCAAAGCGGGAAAGGTAAACATCCTTGACAATTGATGTGCGTGCGCTTCCAGCTAACGAAACTCTCCTACTCGGCCTCAGGACGTGAAAAGCAAGCTCGAAGCTCGGAAGCAGCTACGAGCTCAGCGAGCTATCAAATGGAAGGAGCTCATGGACGAGAAGCCGGACGAGAGCTACGAGGATCCTCGGGACGTGGCCGCCATCCGCCACGCGGAGCAACATATGGGCGACTACAAGCTCAAGACGGGCGAAAAGTACATCGTACCCGAGAGTGAGAGAGTGGACGCTGACAAGAAGCGGAGGCAGATCTTGTTGCTGAAGGAGAGCTTATTCGCGCTGAAAGAGGTCAGTGCAGCAGCAGTGTGTAGCTCTTGCACGTATATTGACCAGATGGTTCTTTCAGAATTTCAACCAGAACGTGTTGAAGATCCGCGACCGCAAGAAGACGCTTGTGCAGCAGATACATCGAGAAAACCAAGATCTCGAGACAATCAATGCGGAGCTGGAAGGACTGGGAGTTGATGCTCGTCAGCGTCTATGGTCTCCCATCATGGAGGTGCGTTTGGAAATGACTCGACAAATGCTCGTTTAGCCGACATTGACAGATTCGATGCTACAGATATCCGCATATCCGGAAAAGCGATTCGAAGTCAGCCCAGCTGACATCCAGCAGCTCAGAATGGATGACAAGCAAGCCGTCAGCGACGCCAAAGGAAATGCGGATGACCTTTTGGGAGGCTTCACCGCTCCCAAGGACAACACTGCCCCAGTGGCCCCGACAATCAAAAGTCGGCCAGCAACAGGTGCCAAGGCGGACGGAAAACCACAGTACGATGCCTCTGGAGATGATACAGAACCCAATGATACTGCCCACAAGACGGCGATCGAGATGAGGGAAATCGAGCTTCGCAGTAGACAGCTCATATACCGCCGGGATCATATTCAGGCGGTAGGGGATGTTGTCAGCGTTTTGTACCCGCTTACGACAATTACTGATCTCGGCTTTGATCATACGCAGGCCATCAACGCTGCCGTGGCGGACTTTGACAAGTCCTTGCATCTTCTCATCAAGGAAAAGATTGTTCTTGAAGGAGGTATGATGGTGACGAAAACATTGGCCATGGGTTATATTATAGCTGATTAAACCGACCTTTAAGATCTCAAATCCGCCGAGATCAAGTTGCTTCTGCTCTACCGTGAATGGGTTCTCCTAAAAGAGTTCGAGAAGCATGACAATTTTCTGGCGGACAAGCTTGTCCAAAAGCGATCGGAGAAGAATGACATTGATACGAAGGTCGTTGGAAGAACCATTATGCTAGTTCAACACTATATCATTGACCCGGTTTGTGTATGCAGATCAAAGAATGTCAAGAAAAGCTCAATGGCAAAAAACTCGACATTGAGTTGGTGATAAAGCGCGAAAAGGACGTGCAAGAGGAGTTCCGTCAGATCCTTGGTGAAAACAACAAGCACGAAGAGTTCCTCTCCAAAATCTTCAAGAAGAAGATCAAGCGGAGCAAAGTAAGAACCCCTCATCGAGAAACTGCTGGAAATTCCTTACAAACGAGCGTGGTTGCAGAAAAAAGCCAAGGATCCATCGAAATCCACAGACCAAGAGAACGGGGATGTATCGCCCGACCAGGACGACGACGAGATGGACGACGATGATGACGACATGGACGACGTCGACGAGGAGGAAGCCATGTCATCCGAGAACGAGAACGACGACGCTCCCGAGGACTGTCCGTCCGACTACGACAAGACGGCCTTCGATCGCATCCTCGGTCTTCGCGAAGCGAGATTGGACGAAGAGGACGTCCTGACCGAGATCCAGAAATCCGTGGACGTGCTCAAAAAGGAGAACGACGCTCTGATCAAGAAGGAGAAGATCATAGATCAGGGACTCCGGACCACCGAGAACGAGATCCAGGAGTTCCAGACTCAGAAGCAGCAGAAACTCAACGAGCTCGACGTCGTCATCCCTTTGAGGTTGCACCAGCTTCAGCATCTCGAGCGCGGTGCTCTCCCGGCCGACCTGTCTGGAGCGCTGGTGTTCATGAACCAAGGTCTGACGAGGCTCAGGAGCAGGATAAAAGAGCTGCAACAAGTGAGAAGAAGGCCCTTGCCCGAGGAAACTGTCTCGTGGGTGTGAACTGACATACCGATTCTTTAGGAAAAAGCGGACATCAGGCGGCAGCACAAGGAGCTTCGCAAAATGCACGTCAGTCTCGTCAAAAGCCGCAAGGAGAAGCAGGCTAAGGTACGCTGGATTGTTTCGGAATCTTTCCCGGCTCTTTACTCATCAGCGATATCTTTCTCTGCTTCCCCAGCTTCAAGAGCTCGAAGCGCGAGCTGTCGACGTTCAGATGCTCAAGTTCGGTCAAACGATCGACCTCGAGAAGCTGGAGAGGATGGGCGTCAACAAGAACGCCGACGAACTTCGAGAAAAGCTTGCGAAAGAGGACAGCAAGCGACTCAAGGAGGTCGAGTCCCTCCAGGTGCGCAAGCTCATACGTACATACCGAAACAACGACAGTTGCTGACGGACGCCTTTTCTGTACCATCATCAAACAGGTCGAGGTCATCAAGCTGCGGGAAGAGCTCACGGACGTAACGAAGGAAAACACAGTACGACTAGAGCGTCTTGTGGACCTGACGGATACAAAGCAAACCCTCGAAGAGGGTCTCAACGCTGCACAACTCTCGGTGGTAAGGCGAAATCGATGGGCAGCAGAAACAACGACAGCCATGACTCACATCTCGACTTCCTTTTCCATGAAAACAGACGGCCGAGTATTCCGGCCCTCAACACCGCGAGATTGTGGAACGTCAGCATCTCATCAGTCTAGTTCAGACGCAAGCGCAGGAGATTGACGATCTCAAGCGAGAGATCGAGATGTTGATACGGAAGCCGATGCGTCAGCTTCCACCGATCGCTCGCGGGAGAGTGCACACGACGGCTCCACCGACCGGAGAAACGCTCGGTCGCTCGGGCGCGGGAGGCGGAGGGCTCATGATGGGTGTGGGTGGGTTTGACAACCACCCTTCCATCCCTGCCACCGCAGAGACTGTCGGGGAATGAGCCTGCCTCAGGCCTGCCTTGACCGGTCCCTTTTGTCCCAGCGCGGGTGTTGACGGGGTACTTGTAAATATATGCATTTTCTATTAGCAAATAGTGCGGGATGCCATCCGAAATACGGGTAGTTCTGGGTCTACGCGCTCAGTAAAATAGGCAGAAGCCGGGGAACGCTGTGTCTAACTCGTATTCAACTGAAGTGATTTTTGCATGTACAGAAAAAATGTATTGGCAAAGAAGCGAAGGAGACACACTGCTGCTCGCTCGGAATTTGAAAGCTCGATAAAAACAAAGAAGTGAGGATGGAATGCGGAGAAGGGTTGCATCTACAACTCGTCGTGGTCGGGAGCCTCTTCGGAAGACTCGTCGCCACCCTGAGAGTAGAGCTTGGAGGTGATGGGGTTGACGATGGACTCGAGCTCGGCCTTCTGCTCATCGATGTCGTCCTTGGAAGCCGACTGACCCTCAGAGTCGAGCCAGTCCTGCGCCTTCTTGACGGCGTCCTGGATCTCCTTCTTGTCCTCCGCAGAGAGCTTGCCTCCGAGCTGGGACTCGTCGTTGACTTGAGACTTGAGGCCGTAGATGTAGGAGTCGAAGCCCACCTTGGCGTCAATCTTCTCCTTCAACGCGGCGTCCTCGTCGGCGAACTGCTCGGCTTCGTCCACCATTCGCTGGATCTCCTCGTCGGTGAGGCGACCCTTGTCGTTGGTGATAGTAATGGACTCGGCCTTTCCGGTTCCCTTGTCAACGGCCGAGACGGTAAGAAGGCCGTTGGCGTCAAGGGCGAAGGTGACCTCGATTTGAGGAGTTCCACGGGGTGAGGGGGGGATGCCGTTAAGGTCGAACTTGCCGAGCATGTTGTTGTCCTTGGTCAAAGGGCGTTCGCCCTCGAAGACCTGGATGAGAACGGTAGGCTGGTTGTCGGCGGCGGTGGAGAAAATCTGAGACTTCTTGGCGGGAAGGGGGGTGTTGCGGGGAATAAGCTTGGTCATGACACCTCCAGTCGTTTCGATACCGAGGGTGAGAGGGTTCACGTCGATCAGGATGACGTCTCCGAGACCCTCTTCACCGTTCAGAACACCGGCCTGGACGGCGGCACCGTAGGCGACGGCCTCGTCAGGGTTAATTCCCTTGCTGGCCTTCTTGCCGTTGAAGTAGTCTTCGAGGAGCTGGACAACCTTGGGGATACGGGTAGATCCACCGACAAGGACGATCTCGTGGATGTCAGTCTTGGAGAGGCCGGCGTCCTTCATGACCTTGTCGACAGGCTTCATAGTCTTCTTGAACAGGTCCATGTTGAGCTCCTCGAACTTGGCCCGGGTCAAAGTCTCGGAAAGATCCTCTCCATCGTGGAAAGACTCGATCTCGACGCGGACCGACATCTGGGAGGACAGCGAACGCTTGGCTTTTTCGACCTCGCGCTTCAGTTTGCCCATCGCCTTCAAGTCCTTCGTGCAGTCCTTGCTGTGCTTCTTCTTCCAGAGTTTGGTGAAGTGCTCGATGACACGGTTGTCGAAGTCCTCTCCTCCGAGGTGCGTGTCTCCGCTGGTAGCGAGAACCTCGAAAACACCATCCTCGATGGTCAGGAGGGAAACGTCGAACGTGCCGCCTCCCAGGTCGTAGACAAGGATGTTCTGCTCGCCTCCCTTCTTGTCAAGGCCGTACGCGATGGCGGCGGCAGTAGGCTCGTTGACGATTCGCTCGACAGAAAGACCGGCGATTGTTCCAGCGTCCTTGGTAGCCTGGAAAAGATACTGGGTCAGGCAAATCCTTCCGTCAAGGGTCTATGGAACAACCGTGCACGTTACCTGACGCTGGGCATCGTTGAAGTAAGCAGGGACGGTGACGACGGCACGAGTGACCTTGTGTCCGAGGTAGGACTCGGCGATCTCCTTCATCTTCTGCAGGACCATGGCAGACACCTCCTCGGGGGTGAAGACCTTGTCCTCGTTCTTGACCTTGACCTGGATGGCAGGCTTCGAGTCGCGGTTGATGAGCTTGAAGGGCCAGTGCTTCATGTCCTGCTTGACCTCCTTGTCGGCGTAGTGACGGCCGACGAGACGCTTGGCATCAAAGATGGTGTTGTAAGGGTTGTTTGGGGCCTGGTTCTTTGCGGCGTCTCCAACGAGACGCTCCTCATCGGTGAAGGCAACGTAGGAAGGAGTGATACGGTGACCCTGGTCGTTCGCTGTGCAGAGTGAGGCGAGGAGATCGTTAGAAACATGAACTTGCCACCGTGACCGCTGAAGCGTTCGACCACGTACCGATGATCTCGACGCGTCCGTTCTTGAAGATGCCGACGCACGAGTACGTCGTTCCAAGGTCGATACCGATGATCGGGCCTTTGGTAGCGGATTCTGAGGTGGACTCTTCGGCTGCGGAGACTGAGGCGATCACCGCGAGGATGACGACGAGTAGGGCGAGCCACTTGGCGGGCGAGAATCTGGAGCGTGCCATGGTGGGAAAAGGTACAGCTGCGGAACGTGCTTTGGTGGGGACGGGGATGAGATGGGCTCCTGTCCTTTTGTATGAAGG
>JADGJA010000110.1:0-41055 GCA_027596035.1 Thoreauomyces humboldtii
CCCACACACACACATGTGCCTTCCGCAGGTATTGCAAAACAGGCTATAGACAATGGCAAGGACCAACGCTCGCCGCCGTGCTCCCGCAACAAGCGGTTCCGACAGGCCCAGAGCTGTACAGTTACCCCAAAGCCGCAGTAGCAACATCAAGGCCAAGGTAGCTTGAGCATCGTGGTCCTCTTATGGTGTGAGATGGGAACTTTTTATCCATGATACAACATCAGTGACTCTCCCGTTACATGGATAGGAAAACTCGGCTCCTTGCCGCAAAGGGAGGTTCTTCGGGACCAAACCCTTGTTCCCTGGATCGCTTCCGCTCGTATGAAGACCATGCTAGAGGATCGGGCAAAGACCATTTTCCAGGTCTTCGTTCGTGCCAAGAATGCAACCAACGACTGGCATCTCGTCTCAGACCGAGTCAGAGACAGGAACATCATGGCGGCTGTTGACCTTTCTTTCCCGACAGGCTCTACATCGCGATGACGGCTTCTGTAGCGAAGGTTCCTAAAAGCCAGCGGACCGTTGTTATCAGTTCACTCCACGGGATACCCGTCGGTGCTGTCGCTGCTACTCTCAAGATCCGCTCGTTCACTTCGCTGCCGTTGAGACCCAGTGGAGCCCTACGTGGTTTCGCAGAAACACAGCCGCAGATTGCAACGTAGCTGTCGGATGTGAGAACACGGCACTCCTAGGAGAAGATGCTTCATGCCGTAGCGCAGGAACCAGCGCTCTCGCCGAGAGACTCTTCGCGACGTTTGGGGTTTGTCTCTGCGAAGCTGCATACACACTTGAGAGCAAGGATAGCCCCAACGTTTCGCGAGTGGGGGGCAAGACCTCGTGCGTGAGGCTAATAGGACTGCGTGGTGGCTGGGATTCTCATTGAACTCTAGGACGTGGCGTGACTGTGCGCACCCCGCCATGCACGCCTGCCACAAACGTCCGTCCTCTTCCGCTGCGAGCTCCTCGCCCGTGGTTGTCAACGCACCTTCGAAGGGCCTCTCGCCATGATGTTTCGAATGGGATCGAGAGTACTTGTGGGTCGTCCAGTTAACCAGCAGGCCCATGGATGCATCGCCAGAGCATCATCCATAGCAGTATCCAGCGTTGCTCGCGTCCCATCTTCCTCCCAGCTCAAGTCCCGCTCCCACTCGGAACTGCCCCATAGCCTCCTCCCTGCGCACCCTGCCCCATCCGCAGTAGTTTCACCGCATCGCTCGTTCCAAGGTCTAGGCTTGTCCGATGCCTTGACCCGGAACGCTGTCAACCACGGCATCCCAGGACCCAATGACATTCAACAGAAGGTGCGCTCGACTTTGTGCTTGTCCCCGTAAGTAAGTTGCCCGTTTCCTGACACATTTCTTCCCTGTCACAGGCGATTCCGCTCTTGACGCAGAAACAAGATCTCGTCTTGGCCGCAGAGACCGGTTCTGGCAAAACACTAGGTAATTTCTCGCACCGGGGAGCAAGCAACGGGCAATGACCCTTTCCAAGACGTGATACGAGCTCACGCCTGCCGCCATCATCAAAAGCTTATTTGCTACCTCTCATCACCCGTATACTCTCAAAGAAACCCGCAGTGGTGCCGCTAGTCAAAGCTGTGAAAGATGTCGATGTTGAAGCTGGATTTGCGGAAAAGCGGAAGCCCGTAACGGCAGCCCACCTCTCACCCCGTCTCCTGATCCTCGTGCCGAATCGCGAACTCAGCACCCAGATATTACGCACCCTGAGGTTCCTCACCGAAGGAATTTCTTTGACCATCACCATGCTCCCACCGCCACCATCGGTACTCCAGGCGCGTCTGCGTCATCCCGACATCGTCGTCACAACGCCATCCGCAGTCAAACACGCGTACTCATCCCCGAGAGCTTTGAAGGAGTTTCTTGCTCGAACGGAAGCCATCGTAGCAGATGAAGCCGACTGGATCGTCCTGGATCCCGTCGGGCTGGATCTCGTGCGGAACGCTGCGAGGATCGGCAAGAGGAAGAGGATGGAGGAGGGAAGGGAAGAGATCCACTTCGTCTTTGCGGGAGCCACCATGCCTCCCATAAAGGACGGAAAGTCAAAGACACCTCGCGCACTGCTGCTCAAAGCCATAAAGGGGTTACAGTGGCTCGACAGCGAAAACCTGCACAGTCCGCCTCGTGGCCTCGTCGAGGAGTTCGTCCCCCTCGTCGAAGGGGAAGTTTCCGATTCGGATGCGAAGCCGGTGCCGCTGAGCAAGGAGGCGGAGGAGAGGTTGAAATGCGATGCGCTGTTGGCGTTACTGTTGGAACATTCGCGCGTTCTGTCAGATGACCCGGATTCTACCGACACGAAATGGTTGATCTTCTGCAACGACGCAGCTCGCGCTAAAACGATACATGCGGCCGTGTCCGCCACCCAGCATCTCTTCCTTCCAACATCCACATCCGACAGCCCTCCGTCTCCGTCCGCGGAAGCGGACGACTCGGCGCGGAAACCGCCGCTCGCGTTCCGATGCGACATCGTGTACGGTAGTCTCGACCGGGATGTCAAGAGCTGTCTGGTCCTTGACTTTGTCTCGGCCGGAACCGTCGAAGCGGGGAAAGGCGAGGGAGAGGCTGTCAACCAGCGAACGTTCAGGATCCTCATCTGCACGGACATGGTGGCGAGGGGACTCGATTTCGTGGACGTGTCGACCGTCGTGCAGGTCGATCTCGCTCAAGATTCTGCTACCTATCTGCATAGGGTCGGACGGACGGCCCGTGCGAACAAGGCGGGACGTGGTGAGTTCATCGCAGGACATCCGAGAGACGGAGAGACGAGGTGTGGATTGGCTTTCTCACATTTTGGATGGATTTGTAGCGATTACCTTTGTGGCCCCGACCGACCTGCAGCTCGTGAACCGCATTCGTTCGGCCGCCCCTTGGAGCGGGGAACGGTGACTTCATCTTGCACCACCATCAACCTGTCGCTGAATGTTTTTGGTTTTCAAGTAAATACATTTTACACATGCCGAAATAGAGAAAATACAGTAACGGTTTCAAATGCTCATGAAAAAACAACCGTCCCAACAGCCCTTGCCTTCAACCTTCCTCTCTTCACCGCGAAGTGATGGGAATTGGAAAAGTTGGAACGCTGCATCGGTCATCGTGCCCCGTGTGCACCTGGCCGATTCCTTCTATCTGCCTTTCTCCTGCGTCCTCGCTCGACGTCTTCCCCTCCTTTCACGTGACACTGGAGATTCATGAGAATCGAACTGAGGCTGGGAGAAGTACGGCGGTGGACGGTGCTGGTCGATCCACGGGTGCTGCTGCATGTAAGGACCGTACGGCATCTGCGGCGTGGACGCGTGTTGATGAGGTGGCGGGGTCGGATAGTGGGAAACAAAGGGTGCGTGGAAGTGAGGCATTGGAAGCGAGTGGACCGATCCGTGATGGGACGACGACGGATGGACGTAGTATGGAGAACCGTATGGGTTCGACGTCGTCGATATGGAACTGCTCGATGAACCATAGTAAGATGGGACAGGGTAGGTTCGGTGATGATCGAGATGGATCGCGGTCGGTGGAGCCGCAGGGACCGGTGGAAGGTACCTCGACGACGACGCCGGGGTTCCCAGCGCCGATGGCGCCAGCATGGAACCCGGGGTATAAAGCGTCTGTTCCCACGCTCGCTTCTTCCGTCTCAGACGGTCGGTGTCGGAAGTGGAGGTCGTGGAGGCTCCGGAGTTGGAGGATCCCGAACCGGAGTTGACGACGGAAGGAATGGAAGGCGTCCAGCCTCGCAAGGATGTGCCGGGCGCTCCGGTCCGCAGGAAGTGGATCAGGGGAACGTCGTCGCCGGCTTGCATCACGCTGAGACCGGGAGAAGAGCGACTGCGGGTCCTGGCGGAAGCGGCGGAGGATGAGGCGACGGATGGAACGTTTCGGCGACGGGACCTCTGCTTGCGAGGACGAGGCTGCACGCTGGACGAAGCCGAGTCGTCAAGATCTCTTGAACGCCCTCGACGGCGGGCGGCTGCGGGCGTTTGTGGTAGAATCGGCAACTCGTCGTTCGGCAGCTCTGCCGAATCCATCAATGCTCCGCCCCTCTCTTCCGCCGATGAAGGTAATCGATGATCTTCTGGTAGTGCTGTAGGTTGTTCAAGTACCTCCAGAGGTCCTTCATCTATGCCAGAAATCGGGACAGTTGGAGTGGGTGGTTCCCAAGTCGCTCCCGTCTGGGACACGCTCCTGCCGCGAGTCTTTTCGGCTTGCTTCACCCACTCCGCCACGGGGTCTTTGGTCGGTGGCAATCCCGATGCTTGGTGGGCACTCAATCGCGACCTTAGAGCCGGTCGCGGTGTAGAAAGTGGGTCTTCGGCTCTGCGTGAGACTGTAGAAGAGAGATTGCCGTATCAGATGGTTGCATCCTCGGGGCAAGTTGGTCACAAGAGAACTCACTCTTGGTGCTGACAGACATGTGCGATACACCCTGAGCCGGGAAGCTCGTAGCTTTCACCCGGTTTCGTCGCTTGAGCAATACGCATGCCACGACGATCCCAGCGATGACTCCAAGGAGCGCCACGGGAATGCCGATCACCATGGCCCGTGTCTCGGACGTCAGAGCAGTCCATCCTGAGGCATCCGAGGCCGCCGCCGCTTGCGCCAGACTCGCGATGGTCACACCTCCCGAGTAGCAAGCTGGCCCACACGCGGATGTGTCCCGTCGGTCTGGTTCTGCATGGTCGTGGGATCCGGCAAAGTGTCTGCGCGGGATCGCCGGGTCGCTGGTGTCGAAGAACGGCGGAAGGAACAGCGGTCGAACGTCGGGAGGAAACTCGGCGGACGGGCTCCTTCTTGCGAGTTCGCCGGCCAGTGCATCGACGGAAGGAGGGACGGGAAAGTTCATGGTAAGGCCGGAAGATCTTGGGAGGAACTGCAGCATGATGGGAGACGCCAGCGTGGATCCCAAACAGGAGAGCGCTGAGAAAAAAATGCGTTGAGGCGAAAACCATTCTCTACAAGGACATTATGCCACACTCATACCAGTAGCAGCCTGCACATGCTTGGCAACCAGCATCGCGAAAGAAAGCTGCCCCCTTCACGCTTGCCCTTCACGGTCGGCAAGGATGGAAAGCCTGGAGGCGACGACGATGCAATGGGGGCTGGAGAGTCAGAAAATGGACTGAAGGACACCAGAAAGAAATGAAGCAGTTTGTGATATGAATTGAATATGAAGTATCTGGCAAACAGAGGCGGGAGAAGGGAAATTGGGCGGGAATCCTCCTCTTATCTAGGGGGGGGGGCCGTGTCTGTTATCGAGGACGGGTAGTAGGTGGGTGGTAGGTACAGCCAGGAGTGCTGACGCAGTAGTACTACTGTGGGTCTAAGAAAGGGGGAAACATGTCGAGAAGGAAACCTGTCAGCAGCAACGCAGCAACACGGACAAGAAGGAGAAAGCACGCGAGAATGGAGGGGTGGAAACCCTCCCCCCCCCACGCGTTCTGTCGAAAAGTATTAGGCAACCCAGAACCTCGCTGACTCATCCCTCCTGAAGTTCCTGATCGACAGATTCCCAGTTGCGGCAGAGAAAGGTGTGTGTCGATCCATTTCTGATTGACCGCTGCGCCACGACGTCCCCAAATTGCACAAACGCAAACATAACCCTCCCCACACCCTCAACAACAACAACAACAAGAATGACCACAGCAATAGCGCAAACACCAAAACGGCTACGGATCGGCGTGCTCGGTAGGTCGAATCAACCCACTTCTCTGCGCACCTTCCCACGGACTTGCTCATCCTAGACCCCCCTTCTTCCTTCTCCTGCAAGCCCTGCAAGGCGCCTTCTCGGAGCACCAGCACGCACTCGACCGACTCACCGACGACGTTGCGTCCACCGTCCAGATAAAGACCGCGGCCGCGTTCGATGACCCGGAACTCGACGCTCTGGTCCTTCCCGGAGGGGAGAGCACCACGATGGCCCTGATAGCGGAACGTTCGGGCTTGCTGGAACCTCTGAGGGCGTGGGTCAAGAGCGGGAAGCCCGTCTGGGTAAGGCGACGCCTTCTTTTTCCCGACCGACGGGATGCACACCCAGATGCGGAATCACATCGAAAAGCCAAAAAACGCTCATCTCTTTCCTTGACTGCGATGATGTTTCTTTCTCTCCAGGGAACCTGCGCTGGGATGATCCTCCTCTCGAACGAAGCCCACCAGACAAAGATCGGAGGTCAGGCCCTGATCGGAGGGTTGGACGTGACCGTCAAGCGGAACGCCTTTGGCGCCCAGGTCGACTCGTTCGTGGCCGACCTGAACATTCCAGGGATCGTAAGCCCCGAGGTGCCCTTCCCGGGCGTCTTCATCCGCGCTCCCGTCATAGAGACCGTCGACGAGTCCAAGGGCGTACAGGTCATCGCGAGGGTCCAGAGGAAGGGGGAGACGGATCCAGAGGGCAGCATCGTGGCCGTCCGACAGGGTCACATCCTCGCCACCGCCTTCCATCCCGAGCTGACCGACGACGACAGGTTCCACAGGTACTTCATAGAGGTCATTCGATCGCAGGGGCACAAGGAGTAGGCCAGGCAGTCTGCAGTGGCACCCACAAAAATAGAGAAGAGAAGAGAAGAAGCCGACATTTTGGCATATATATATATACAATCTTTGAGACCGACAGGCGACCCTTCTTCATTCCCAAGCGAACATCAACTTGCTTGCGACCGCTTGGCCTCCCCAGGCATCGCAGTCCTTCCGTGACAGCCAAAGGTCGTTGGTGGTATCCAACTTCCCAAAGATGGCCCCACCTTTCCAAGCGAGGACCCTCCCGTCGATGTCTCTCGGATTCTGCAGCACCCTCGGGGTGAGGGCCACTGCGGTCCCGTCCCTGCTAGCCGCAGCCACCCTCGCGTGCAACTTCGTGCCTTCCAGGACCTTGGGCAACCTGGTCTCGATCTGTCTGGCAAGACCGGGTATCATGGCTCCGCCACCCATCACCAGGATGGAGGAGAAGATCTTTCGCATCCGTAGCTCCAACTCGGGTTCCCGCGTCTCGGGGTGAGCATTGCCGTACAGCTGGAGCGAGCGTCCGAGTGCCACGTCGAGCGGGAGGGAGACTTCGGTCAGTGTACCGACTTCGCGTCTTCGTCTCAGGAAGTGCTTGATGGGGATCGGTTGGGGATCATCGATGCTCGACAGGTCCACCTCCAACGTGGACGCCGATCGAGATACGGCGGACGTTGACCCTTCCGGTACGGTCGTAACGTCCACCGGCATCTCCTCCAGGCTTCGCCGTCTAGACGTTCTGGCTCTCTTTGCCCTTCGTGGTGCGCTGGAGTCCGAGTCCCCGTACGATTCGTCCCCGCTCACGCCGCCCACGTCCGTCGGCGTAGCGGCCGCGGGCCGTCCGTTGACGTAGGCTTCGGGGTGTCGGATGTATGTGTTGTAAGCCACGTCGTTCGCGTTAGCGATGCCGGCGGGCAAGTCGTGTCCGTCATCCTCCTGAGCGTTGCGATCCAGGTACGTCTCGTGATAGGCAATATGACGGAGTTTGCTGTCGAAGTCAATCACTTCCGGTCGGAAAAAGGCCTGGGAAAAGATGAGGGTCAATCACTTGAGATCCTCACTGAATCTAAGGAGGAAATCCGTACCCGAGGAGCAAGAAGAACCTCATCGTACACTTTCATGCGGTACAAAAGGGTCGGTCGGTGAGGCGCCCGGATGTAGAAGTCGCACAGATTTACCATCATTTCGCTCTGAACGAACGGGACTCAACAAGAGGTCCACGTTTCCGAATACCTGATGCATGCCATTTTTCATCTCACCTCATTGAAAGTGCAGAACTTCTCTTTCAGCTCATCTGCCAGAAGCCAGTCGTACGAATTGGCTTTGAGGTTGAACTGCTTATATGGGAAACTGCTTTCTCCTAACAACTTCATAAGAAATGCGGTGACGTCGTCGCCCCCATGCTTGAGATTTATCCTACAGGATGCGACGAATGTTAGGTGACGCCGTGGCCGCCACAAATTCTGATCGAATATCATACCGTGTATGGGGTTGACACAATCCGTCCTCGATACAGCTGATGGTAGTTTTTTGTGCGCCGATATCGACTACACACGCCGTAGAGAGTCCAGCACCGTATGTGGCCCCCACAGATTCCTACGTCGCAATGCATAAGAAAAGTGGCTCGATCTTCGCGCCTTGAATCACACATCCTAACGCTCACCTACTTGCAGCAAAGTAACTCCTCGAAAGTTCATGTCCTTCAGCAGCATGCGCACCATCTCTCTTAGATGCACTTTGGAGAAAAGGTCCGGAATCAAGACTACGACATTGTGAGAGTTGAAGGAGGTTCTTGGGATGTCCAGCTCGGTTTCGATCGTTTCCGTCCATATGGTTTCCATGTCCGCGAGACACGTTCGAGCCGACGTGTAATCTTTGCAATTCAGAAGGCCGTGTTGTATTGGATAGAACGATTGGTAATGGAACCCGTTATCCTCCGGGCGGGTTGACGAGGTTGAGGTCCCAAGATCTGGGTTCGCGACGCGGAGTGCCTGAGAGCAAGACAGCTGTTAGAACTGCAGTCGGAAAGTCAGTGAGGCATTTTGGATCGAAACTTCTTACCTTCAAGCCAACGACATGATCGACGCCGCTCTTCAGATCCGTCCACTCCATCTTGTATGGATCGTTGTGATCGGGTATGCTCTCCGGAACGACCTGGTTGTTGAAACCGACCACTTGTGCATGCGCGTTGGTGACCGACCTCACTTTCTGATCCCTCATGCGTTGCTTCAGATCGTCGCGGAGCGAAGTGTAGAGACCCGGTACCGTCCGCAAGGAGTCCTTGAAGGGTCCCGCGACGGACAGCAGAGCGGCGCGCTCTACCGGTGTGGTTGGGGCCGTGCTTTGCATCCTGCGAACGAGAAGATGTGGCACTTCCTTGGGAAGTGGATCGGATGCACGACCGATGCGAAGGTTGCGGGATCCGGCGTGGATCACAAGAACATCGTCGAAGCCTTGAGCGGGCTAAGCGGGAATTGTGTCGGACTTAGGACACCGGACATGGGTCAGATGGGGAGTCACAACAGCACTCACATCGAGGCGAACGTTGTCAGGAGGGGCTGCTTTGGATGCGTCGGGATGGTGGTTTGGGGGAAGCCGAAGGTACGTTGACTGCAAGGTTTTGGGGTTTGGCGGCCAGTTGGTAAGAGTGGGTATGCTGGTGGTCCTCAATTGGGGCAGTGCGGGAGGCCCGCGAGACGTGAACTCCATCTCGGAGAAACGAGAGTTCGCCGGCGGACGAGTTCTGTACTTGATAGGAGGATAGGGTGTGGGCTAATGGCAGAAGTGCCGGTCCATGAGCCAATTGTCAAACCCGCAGAAACTCTCTTGACGGTGGCCTTCGGACAGAGGGTTGTTTTCGGACATGAGCTTGACACTCTGCGCCAGTCCATGGGGGGTACCGGTACTGTACATGGAGGCAGCTTTTTCTCACACACACCCCCTTGCCAGATCCCTCCTCGACATTCTCATCTCTGCGGATCATCAAAGTAAATCTCCAGTCTCCCTTCTCAACACTCACACATCAAACGCTACCATGACCTCTTCCCCCGTCTTCCTCGGCATCGGCAACCCCCTCCTCGACATCTCGGCCCGTGTCGATGCCGCCTTCTTGAAAAAGTACAACTTGAAGGCCAACGATGCCATTCTCGCGGCTGACGAGCACAAGCCCCTTTACAAGGACCTCGTCGACTCCTACACCGTCGAGTACGTTGCCGGCGGTGCCACTCAGAACTCCATGCGCGGTGCCCAGTGGTTGCTCCCCGCCAACGAGACCGTCTACATTGGTTGCGTCGGAAAGGACGCCAACGTCGAGATCCTCCGTGAGGCCGCCGCAAAGGACGGTCTCAGGACAGAGTACCTCGAGGACGCCAACACTCCCACTGGATTGTGCGCCGTCCTCATCACCGGAACCGAGCGTTCCATGTGCACCGACTTGCACGCTGCCAACAACTACAAGATCGAGCACCTGCAGCAGCCCAAAGTGTGGCAGCTCGTCGAGGACGCAAAGTTCTACTACTCGGGCGGCTTCTTCCTGACCGTCTCCCCTCCCTCGGCCATGCTCATCGCCGAGCACGCCGCAAAGAACAACAAGATCTTTGCCTTCAACCTCTCCGCTCCCTTCATCTCTCAGTTCTTCACCGCACCCCTTGACGCCCTCCTCCCCTACGTCGACATCGTCTTCGGTGAGTTCCCTCGAGTCTTCCTCTGCATGTAACGTGCCCCAGATGATCTCATTGTTTGCATTTGTTCATCAGGCAACGAGTCCGAGGCCGCTGCCTACGCTGAGGCCCACAAGTGGGAGACTACTGATGTCAAGGAGATCGCCAAGAAGATTGCCGCGCTCCCCAAGATCAACTCTGCCCGTCCCCGTACTGTCATCTTCACCCAGGGAGCCGACCCCACCATCCTCGTCCAGGGCGACTCCGTGACCGAGTACCCCGTCATCAGGATCGCCTCCGACAAGATCGTCGACACCAACGGAGCCGGTGACGCTTTCGTCGGTGGATTCATGGCCCAGATCGTCCAGGGCAAGGACTACAAGACCGCCGTCGCCGCCGGAAACTACGTTGCCAACATTGTCATCCAGCGTTCCGGACCCACCTACCCCAAGGAGGCCCACTCTTTCAGCGCATAGATTCTGCTCCGCCCCATTTTCATCCCTTTAGAACCACACATTTTACTTTCTCCGGCTACTGTAGATAGGGATCCCACTGCCATGTGTGAATAACAATAACTCATGTGATTCGACCATCTTTGGGCAACCGGCGCAAACTCTGGAGTTTGGACCTTGACTACATGTATCTAGGCAGCTATCTCAAGCAAACTACATCATCGGCACTCTTCTTCATCAATCATCCTCGTCACCGCTAGCTTCTCCCGCGACGGCGGCCGTGGGCAGCCGATTCGGATCCGCTTGCAGACGTAGTCCACTCATGGCCACGATGAGATTCTGCTGCTTCAAGAACTCGTCTGCTGTACCCGCAGCGACGCTGGTCTCGTCCAGATCCGCTATCGACTTGGCGAATCTAATTTTCAGAAAGCAACGGACGAGGAACAGTCAGAACACGTTGGATTGAAAGCGAGGACAAATGACCTTCGTGCTTACTTTTTCAGTGGATTTACCACCGCGGAAGGCTTTGGTAGCATCTGCGAGAGGGCCACGGCTCACGGATCAGAATTGGAAGAAACCGTTTCGTTCCGATTGAGCCACGCTCATCAAGAAGCCAAAAATTTCGTTACGAACCTGGATCTGCGACGCTGTTGCTTCGGCGATTTGAGCCAGTTTCTCTGGAGCAACAAATAACCCGAGATAAAGCTTGCTCAATAGCTGGGCGTACAGTTTTTGCATCACTTCCAAAGTGATCGCGGGTAGTTAGATGCGGGTTCCGAAAACGATGACCGAGAGAGAGAACCACCCGAAACCGAGCCTACCAGGGTCATCGCTTTCCTCGATGGCAGCGAGCATAAGGACGGCAAGATCACCGTGAGAACCCTCCTCGTCTGATGGGGTGCTACCACCGTCAAGCCTTGGGAAAACATATCACCGCTGATCAGTATAGTTCCAATCGAAGCTTGATCGTTTCAGACCACCCACGCGACGCGACGCACCTGACGACTTTCCGTGGATCGCACCAATCTATGAGCTGCTGTCCGATATGCGTCGGAGACAGCATGTCCTTGCTGTCCACATATTCTTGTCCTAGGAGTTCAAGGGTTGGAACCACCACCTAGAAGCCAGGATCTATCAGTTACGGGAACATCCAGGAATTGAAGTGATATGTGAAGCTTCCGGATTCTCACCGTCTGAAGCAAACGCTGATTAGCGTGTGAGGCGTGTGCGAAGACGGGCATAAAGTAGCTGAGACACTGTCTCAGCCTGTTCATCTCTCGCGTGTGTGGGTGGTAGTACAGAACTACGACGTGCTGGAGGATCTGGAATACGGAATAGCCAGCGTCAGTCCGACTGGGTTAAGAGAATGCACAATCAGTGGTAACCTACAATGGGGTCGGTAAGACAGCCAAGCATCATAAGCTTGGCGGCGCCTTCCACGGCCAGCGTGAGCAGACCCTCATCTTCACATTGTAGATTTCCGCTGATGAGCTCTGATAGAAGCTGATACCAAAGTTTGCCTACAATACTTCGGTTTACCGGCTCTTGAGGACCCAACTTACCTCCTTGTCCAACATCGAGTCGGTGCCGAACAAGACAGCGAGGTCAAAGAATACCTTTCCGTTAGGAAAGTCCTTCTGTTAGCGGGAAGGCTCTTGAGGCGGCCGAAAGACTGCGATATACCTGCATCGCAAGCGTAGACAGCTCAATGCGAGGATCATGGAATGCACTCAGAAAGAGCTTCAGATGCGCCACTGCCAGCGTCTAAAGGAACGAATCAGTTATTATATGCGTCCAGGATTGAATCCGATCGATTGTCTTCACTGGACTTACCCTGTCCAGCAAACACGCCAGCGAAAGGCACTGGAAAGCGGCAAACTGAGTGTCTAAGTGTGTGCTTTTGAGCGATGGTAAGATGAAGCTTTCGAGGATTCCGGCCATGGACGCGTTGTCATTCAGGTTCTTGAGGACAAAAAGTGAGGAATAAGCATATGCATTATTCTCAAAGTTCCAAGGAGACTCACCTCTTCAGTGCATTCTAAGACGCAACCAATGACGTCCAGGCATTTCAGCATCTGCATTGCCTTCTCCGTCTCCAGATCCGCGTCAATTTCTTCATCGCTGGAGCCTTCAGACTGATAACAGAAAGCTGTTAGCATCCAGAACTAAAAGAGCTATCAAGACCGCTGCCATGCTTACCCGCGACTGCGATTCTTGCAAGTCAACATCATATATTGTGTATAGCACTTCGATGACAACTCTGAAACGGGAAAGTATGCTTGAGAAGGCCGTCCAGACCGCAGGAGCTTAACTTCGCGTACCGTGTGAAGTCGCTCTCGTTGGAAGACAACTTTTTCAAGATTCGTACGATAATAAGTATATTGTCCTTAAACAAGTCGAGAGATGCCAGCATGTCCCCTGTGAATCAGCTTGTGAGATTCCCTCCGAAAGTGGAACCAGTCTTTTTAACCTTACGTAAGCAAAGGAGCAAGTCTCTCCGGCCCATCTCATCGCCAAAGTCCTGTAGCTCGCCGACCAGAAGCAGCTGTTTCAAGATGAACGCGAAGGATATAGCTTCGTCCTGGTCTGTCGTTTGTGCCATCAAAAGGGCATATTTCTGAAGAAGATCTGCATGCTTGCCTAGAGGTGGTAACGCTGCATCCAGCTCATCTTGCTGTTTATTCTCGCCGTAGAAGGTGATAGCCATGCGAAGGAGAAAGGCCTCCTCGACGTCCAGGTTGTTCCAAGTCTCTTCGTCGTATTTCATCTGAGTGGCTGGGTTGGCCAGCATGTACGCCTTGACTATGGGCTCGGCAGCGTTCCCGCTCACGACGTCCATCTTGTGGAGGAGGTTCAACAGAGAATCCTCGCACTGCGGGATCCAGTGGTCACAGAGGAGCGCCACCGCCGCCTTCTGAACGTTCGAGTCTCGGTCGGACAGACCGTTGTGCAGGATCACGTCTCGCTCATCCGCGGTGAGATGGACCATCTTCTCCACATCCTGACCGATCTTCTTAAACGCGAAGCGACGAACTTGTGGGTCCACGTCGCGGGTCCTCTGCAGAATAAACGGCAGTGTACTGCTATCGACCGATATGTTCCAGAGCACGGCCTTTCTGACCTCGGAGCTCGTGTCGTGCTGTAGCATAGCAAGCAAACATTCCCGAACCTGCTCGTTCTGAGCCACAGAGTCTTCGTCGTCCTCGTCGGGACTGTCCTGCAGTCGCGAGACGGCGAGTGCGGCCTGCACGCGCACCGTGGATTCCTTGTCCCGCGTCCTTTCGAAGAGAGCCTCTTGGATCTCGATAAACTTCTCCTCATCGATCTCGTCCATGTGGTTCAGCAGGAGACGGATCATGGTGCACGATCGATACCGCACCACCTTGTCCTTCACTTTCAGACCTCTGAGAGCTAGCTCAAGAAGTTCGGACACTAGTCCTTCCAGGATCTGCGCGGCGACCTCATCCCCAGACTCGAATTCTTCCAAGTAGGACGTGAGAAACTTGAGTACGCGTTCGGCTTCCTGGTTGCCCTTTTTCAGTGGTAGGACGCGGAGGACGCAGTCACGAATGTCGGCATTGAGGGCCGGTCCCTTTCGGAGGTGAAGCTTGCGCAGCGCCACTACATTTTTCCGATGGGTTGCGCCTGTGCGCGTTGCATCCTGAAAGATGGCAGGAACACTCATGGTACCTTGTTTGGCTGTTTGCAGTAGTATAGTAGGAGGTATGGCAGTTTGCGGAGCCCCGCCCGCGCGAACCTTCAAAAGGTTGTGAGTCGGACTCGTTCGGACGGGACATGAGTCATCCCCCGCCAACCGTCCGCCGCACGGGTACGGTACGTCGGAACTTGTTGCACCAGCAGGCCTTTAGCACAACTAGACTCGGATGAACTGGACGACCGGGCCGCGCAGCTCCATTGGGAGCAAGGCACTTCTTCAAAAGGTATCCATGAGCTTCAGGGCGACACACCGTCCACCAGTGCAATGTTCCCACGTCGTGTAAAACTTCACCAGCAAAGGGCGTTCTTCACGCGTAAGCGCGGTTTCAAGCGGACTCAGTTCAACAACCATGCGTCTAAGGGATCTCAGTCGCCCAAAGGCACTTCACCCGTCGCCCAGCCAGCAAAGCACTCCGGAAGTGCGGTCTCGCTCGATCTAAGAAACTTGCTAGGGGAATATGTACCGATCAAACGTAACCTTTGGTGGTGATGGTGCCGCGTATGCTGTACTTTATGGGTCCCAAAGTTCACGATTCATCAGCCCGGTCTTCGAAGCGCGTCAGAGAAGTCCGGGAACGGCCACGTACACCACCATCTCTCCCCACTATGGCAACCGGCAACTTCTCCCGCTTCTCCCCCTCGCCGTCCGTGGGTCCGGAGAGGTGGGAACAACGCTACACGTGAAAACATGCAGGCTTATTTCCAGGCTGAAGATTTCTGGTACCAAAGTGCTGCCCCGTCGACTCCGTGCCCGCCTCAGCACCAGACAGAACCCGTGGATGTCGCGCTTTCCAAGTGCAGCTCCACCATTCAGTCTCCTCCGATGTCATCCGGACGCGTCGTGGCGTCGTTGCACGGCGACTCCGCGGACTGGGAAGGTTTCCTCTCAACATCTACAAGGACTCGACAATCAGCACGATCCCTAGAGGGTGCCACATATTCGCATTCGGAAGGACTTTCCCCGACGTTTACTACAGTCGGTAACGATCACCTTTCAAATGGACAGGTTGTCTTGAGCAAATACTTACAGATACATGTAATCTGGTAGAAGTCAACTGGGTAAACATTGACAGCTGGAAAGATGACGGCTTCCTTCATTGTCCTCCCTCTCTGTCGCAAGATACCCCGCTGGATTCGCATTCCTCCGTCGCATGGAACGAGTTTTTGGAGAGCGACGCGGAAAGTCTTGCGTGCGAAAAGCGAGAGAACGCCGAAAGTGAGACCGACAGTCTAGCGGTCGTATCAAACCAGAATAGCGTTACAGCCGCATCCGTTAACGACGAAGTTGGCCATGCTTGGCGTAAGTAGCCTGATAAACTTCTGATTGCCAACGTCTAAACTTATGACCAGACGGAACAGAGGCCTCCGAACATTCTGAGGAGAGCAAGTCCCATCCAGCAACCATATGCCTTCGCCTGTCCATCTCCCCCCAGAGCTAGTCTAAGGTGCTGATCAAGTTTTGAAGCAATCCCCGTGCGTATTTTCTCAAGGATTGTGCAATGTACAGAGTCTCAGGCATAGATTCTGCAAATGCTATGCAGAGCCCTTGGTTTATCTCTGCGGCTTCGCACGAGAGCAAAGACCGTTTGAAAATGCTTTCTCATGTCGACGCGTGTTGTTCTAGTGGATCATGTAGGGAGTGCAGCCATAAGCTCTAGCAATGCACTCCTCTGTAGTCCCCACAAGCCAGATAAGCTCTCTCCGGAGAAGGAAGAAACGGGGCACCCCGCTCCGTTGCGAGGGAAGGAGAGTGGCAGAATACGTTGTGATTGTTGAATACAGCCATTACTCGGCAGCAGAGACATGGTAACTGCGAAACTTCGGTAAACCTCGCTAGTGAAGCGAAAGATAATGTAAAAGCTCTCGATCTCTCGTCGATCAAATGGACGCCGCAAGAACGCCGCTTGCTGAGCGACTCTGAGAGGGTCAAACCCTCTTCAAGATAGTACGCGATATCTTTTGTGATGCCATCGGCGTCCGCTCATGTCCGCTCACGAAGAGCTTTCCGTCTCCTCGCCCGGAGAAAGCGATTCAGTGATAGTCAACTTCCTTCGGACCAACCTCCGGGTTGTGCCATCTTGCGAAGACTTTCTTTCAACGCGCGGAGATTGCGGTTGAAGTGAGACACCGGAAACTTCTGAACCGGTTTCCGACTGCAGCTCAACCGGCATACTTTCAGGATCGACAAGTGTTATGGCGTCCAGAACATCTCTTTGGGTCACCTGCGATACGTTCAACATGCTGCAGAACCAGGGCGACCCTCTCTTGATTTTGTCCGATCATGATGGACAGTACCTTGACCACTTTGGAATGCACTTCGTTCGGTCTCCTGTGCTTGTGTATCTGAAGAACCTGCTTGACGCGCTCGATCGCGAGTACCCCCGCAACCTTCGCCACGCGCTCCACCCATCTTCTTAGTCGTGTCGCAAGCAATAAAGCGGCCGCTCGCTCCATTTTGGTCTCCTCCGAATCCAACCACGCTCTGCCACAAAGAACGTTAGACGCAATGGATGTGTTTCGCCCCCCGCTTATGATCAGACTCACTCCTTTGAAAGACGAACTACATTGGGTAGATTGAGCAGGCTTATGGTAGCTGCGGCGTCAGGGACGTTTGTGGTGACAATTTCCGCTTCCTTCGTGCATGAACTACACTCCTGATGTGGCTCGGAAACATCCACTGTGCTCGCTTCAAACAGGCGGGGCGCTGAAATAGCAGATGCCATTGAGTTCGCACGTCCGATGCTTCGAGCTCGTCTTCTGGGTTCTGCCTTACCTCGGATACGAAGGGCATCGATGAAGTGGTGAACTTCGAGAAAAGATTTTCCTGGGAGCTCGGCGGTGAGGGACTGGTATGACCACCCTGGATGGCGTTGCAGGATATGCGCGATGTGCTGTTTCTCCTCTGCGGTCCAGCCCGTGGACATTTAGAAGCGGAGGAGAATTGCAGTAGTCTTCTTGCTTGGAATCGTAGAAATGCAGATCCCAGCAATGCTGGCTCTTGGGAAATCTCTTTGTGGTTGACGCAAAATCCCAAGCACAGACAAATCCATGACGGAGCTCCTGGAGTGACAACACTCTTCTGCTTGAACTGCCTGTGTCGGTCTCTATCGCCGCCGACCTCTGCCCTCGTGAATCACTTTCCTGTTTGCAACGCCCCAGAGCCGATCGTTTGCGAAACGCCGCCCGCAGCAACCTATGCGGGTGGAATGTTCCTGAATTTCCCACTCAAGCCTTCTTCCCCTTCCTCGTCCTCTTCCTCTTCCTCGAACTCTGCACCTGTGACTCTTGACGGTGGGCCAGGGCGGGTCCGTCGGAAAGACACGAGACTCGATGTCTGGGACAAGCGCTACGAAAGCGCCCGGAAATCCACCCGTCAAAGGCTGAAGCTCCCCACAGTAAGTGAGCGAGGTGTTTCCTACCCATCGTTCCGTTCTGACCTTGCAGCGAACGTCTTTAGGAACACCGCCTCAGATTCCACGAACCTTTCGACAAATGGCTGGTTCATCTCCTGACACTCCTTCCTGGAGAAGGCAGACCTACCGTCTCTCGGTCAACCATCGAACAGGCCCGCAAATCGGTCCCGCGCGGATCGGGCTGGACGCTGTGGTTGCATACCGAACACATGGAGAGGTATCGCGCCGACAAGCTTGCGGTGGGCCCAAAGCTCACGCATGGAGAGTTCGTCGAACTCCTGCTGAACTTGGCAGACGCTGCGCCTTGCCATTTGGCGGACCCTGGAACGCCATGCATGTCTTCTATTGGGATCACCCGAAACCTACCAAAGGCTGAATTGCACACTGCACCTAGCCCTTTGACGTCTTCGTGCAGCACTTCGAGTGGCGAGCCCGGCAACTTGTTGAAAAGGGAACTGGACGTGAAGGCCAGTCACTTGCTGCACCTCGGGGCACCGTACAGTTCAATGAGTGGCATGGCCGGCAGCTCGACGGACGAGGACCTGGATGGCGCCCTTGCTCTGGTATCACTGGCTGCCCCTGTCTCAAAGAATGAAACGAACAATTTTGCTTCTATTGGACATCACATGGCCAGCCCGAACGCCAATGCCGATGCCCGCTCTGTTCAACATTTCGAGGCGTTGCCCCCATATGGCGACTCGAAGTCGCAGCCTTCTTCAACAGCGAGATTCCTTGCGTTTCAAAGCGACATACCGATAAATCATCCTCCCCAGCCAGCCTCGCTTCAATTAACTGTCAATCACATGGCTACCGTCGCGTACCCTACCGCTCCGCCGTATCGATCCTCCCTCGGACCCGTGGACACGAGTGAACCCCTTCCGCCCTACCTGCATACGGAGTCTGACGTCAAGTCGGAGACCTCTGCAAAGGGCAAGGATTGCATTGTCGGACGCGAATCGCACTTGTACAAACTTGCGAGTCTATCCACGGACGACCTTAGCATGCTAGATGCAGTTTCGTCATCTTTGGAAGGACCTGCGTGGAACGCTTTCGACAAGCCGGCATCAACATCAGCCCAACCGCTCACTGGCGAGTATCACGCCGCCTTTGGTGCGCACTCTCATGCCGTCATGGACGAACCGCTGCCGTCCTATGAGCGGTCGATAGCGGACGCCGACAGCGACCTAGAGCTCGATGTAAAATTCGGGGACGAGGGCGCGGATGCCATGGAGTGCGATTCGTCCGCGTTTGACCCTTCGACACCGGGCATCGGGCTCGATCTGCTGGCAGACGACCCGCTTTTTCTCCCCCTTGACGCCTGGGTTTCCCCGCCCGGCATATCGGAGGCCGACGCGCTTGTCTGGTCTTATGAACCGGATCTTTCTGAACCGATGCTCACTTGGGATTTGGAAGAAGGCCTTGACTCGCTCTCCGACTTTATCAGCTTTGAGGTCTCGGTCCCTCCTGATTTAAAAGACCCCGAATAGATTAGCAGCTGGATTGGAGCGGCAACAATAGCTTTCTAGCTCCTTTCCCTTTATGTATCCAGTCTTGTTTGGGGGTGAACCGGTGAAGATGTTATCATCTGGGGGCCAGCCCTAATTTTTTTGAGGGTTAGCAGCAGCAGCAGTCCAAAAGGGTCCGAGATTCCCCATAAACGCAGGAGAGCCTGGTTCTTGGCCTTAGACATTGATCGCAAACATGGGGAAGGTTTGCCACGATACCTCCTGCAGCTTCTTCTGTGTTCATGCTCGGAGTACTGATAAACTTCTTATTCCTCCAGAAAAAGAGAAAGGATAATAAGCCGTGGTGTTGGTACTGTGATCGCGAGTTTGACGATGAGAAGGTCCTGATCGACCATCAACGCATCAAGCACTTCAAATGCACAGAATGCCACAAGAAGCTGAACACGGCGGGTGGCATGGTTGTTCACATGTCCCAGGTGCATAAGCAAAGCTGCACAGCGTGAGTACAAACCTTTGTTTAGTATCGGGCAGGTAGGTCTCTGCACTATGTTTGGGTGAAGCTGAACTTGATTTCCGTGCGCAGAGTTTGCAATGCAATTCCCGGACGAGATTCGGTGGACATTGAGATCTTCGGGATGGAAGGGGTTCCAGAGTCGGATCTGCAAGCACACATAGAGAAACTCGCAGGAGGAGGAAACTCAGGAAAGCGTCAAAAGGTTGATGTTGGGGCTCTCACGCCAGCGGAAATTCAGCGTCAGATGGCAGAGTTTAAAAAGCATCAACAAGAGCAGCAGCAACAGCTTCTGAATCCACCAGCCGCTCCCCCAGCTCAGCAAATGCATCAGCAGCAACCCATGGGAATGCCTCCACCAGCGATGCCTCGCCCCTTCCCGGGAATGGCGGGCGGCCCCCCACCGCCAGGACCTTACGGAGCACCTCAATTTCATGGGGGATATCCTCCTCCGCCTCAAGGGTTCCCGCCAATGGGAGGTCATCAACCTTACGGAATGGCCCCACAGTATGGAGGACCGCCACCTGGGCATTTTATGCCGCCGCCAGGTCAATTCCCACCTTTTGCGCCGTTTCCACCGCGGCCTGGGTATGTGATGCCTCGGTATGTGCTTACAATTTTTCTCTGCGCTCAATCTGGACTTGTTTTTTAGCATGCCAATGCCGCCTCCAGGATTCCCACCTCACGCTATGCCTGGAATGCCGCCTCACCCAGGTATGCTTCCACAAGGTATACCTCCCGGACCACCCCAGGGTTTTCCGATGCCACCTCCAGGGATGCCGCCGTTCAGCGGGCCCCCTCCACCATTCGGGCAAGGGCCACCTGGACCACCGCCTCAGCAGTGGGGCCCACCCCCAACACGTCCTCTACCTGGGCAGTTTGGATCTCCTCATCCATCTCAAGCTCCCATGCCTGACGGTCCTGTCATGAATTTCACTCCGCCGAATTCCGTCCCGCACCCGTCCCCTGCGGTGCTGCCTCCCCATATGCAAGACCTCCAGCATCCTTTGCCACCTTCGTCACCATCTCAGGTAGGCGATGGGCAAGGCAACGCTTTGGCTGAAGGGACCCCTGCACTTCCTGTGGCGCCTTCCAGTGGTGGTCACGCGGCCCCGATCGCAGCGGCGAATTCGGTCTTGGAAGCGGGGCCTACTGGGCCTATCAAGAAGCCCTCGCTCATAGTTTATTCGGATAACGAAATCTCCGTGGTATGTGATCGCGTCACCTTTTCTATGTCCGACATGTGTGCTGATATTCAACCATAGGAGGAGAAACGCGCTCTACACCCGAAATACGCATTCCAGGAAGATGCATAACCGATAGGTCCCCTGTCCTCGCAATATATGCGTGGCGTCTTACAGACACGCGAGCTTTTCAACTTGTTTTGTTCAAAAAACCCCAGGGCGAAACCCACTCGTTGTGATATTGCTCGCTGATGGAACGTTGATTCGTTATAATTACGTCGTAAGCCACCTGGCCCAGCTATCGGATTACCCGAAACTGATGCACATTGAGGTCGAGACGCGTTCCAAGCACAGCTTCAAGACCACGATCGCTACCCATCCTCATCGGGCTGGTGGAACCGACTTCATTTTGATGATTTGCTGGTTGACCTCATCCATTAAGACCGTAACCTGCTTGGCAACCGACTTGTAGTCACTCTCCGCGTTCTTCACGCTGATGTCTGTAGACGCAAAAAAAAAGATTTAGCCACCGACGTCCTCTCATCAGAAGTCAAGCGTCATCGCACGCTCGCCCCTACATTCTTTCAAGTGGAAGTTAGTCCCCTCAATATGGCGCAACCTCTGCTCCAACGCTCCTAGTTGCGCTCCGGTCTCGTTCTCGTGCAGGGACGCCTTCTTGGCATCGTGCTTTGCTGACAGATTTTGCTGCACCTGATACCGCAGGGTATCTCGCAACGTGAGGAGCTGCGTGCGTTCCTTGGCATTCCGCTGATGGTATGCAAAAGCGTTGGCAACCTGACGACCACAAACTACCGAGTATGTAGGGACACGAAATAGGATTAACACGTACGTCTTTAGCCTCTTCGACCTCATGCCTGACAGATTCGATGTCGGAGATTTTATGAAGATCCTGAGTGGTTTTCTCGAGTTTTTGTCGAAGGTGCGTTAGCTCGGACGTCATCTTGGTCTCAAGTTGGTTGACCTTCTCGAAATCGCTTAGGCGACGATCTCGCTCTGCCGGGAAGCTCGATGTAAGCTTGCAGTTCTTACAGATGGGTCATTCCAAGAACCCTCCCACCTTGCAGCAGCGCTTCCATGGTGTTCTCCGAATTTCGCATTTCCTTTTCTTTGAACCTTAGGTCACCCTGCAGGTCTTGGAAGCCTTCGGGAGACGGTAGCTGTTCGGTTTTCGATAGCACCTGGCAGGAAATGGTTGAGCAAAACACTCTTGGTCTGAGGAACGCAAACGAATGCACTCACCCGCATCCGGTCTAGCATGGCAACAATCTTGTTCTCAATTGTTGCATTGCGCTCGATTGCGTCGGATTTGCGTTTGTCAAACGACTGGATGAAAGTTTCCATGTCGCGATCCCGCTTCAGCAGCTCCTCGTATTTTGCGTTTTTCTCCACTTAGATTATAAGGAAAGTGAGCTGCAATGACCATGTCGAATCGCAGAGCAGTAAGGCTGTTTTGAAGATACCTTGCCCCGAATCAAGCTCCATGTCGAGACCCGACAGCTGCTCTTTTAACTTTTGAGCGTGCTCGTCCAACTCTGCAATCTTGCGCTCCATTCCAGACGTCTCCTGGTTCGCCTCTTTGACCTGCTGGAGCAGTCGGCTCTTCTCCTGCGGCCCAGATTCGCTCTCCAGAGCTTTGATCTGAGTTTCCATCTCGTCCTTTTTGGCTTGCAGCTCCGCCACCTTCTCCCCTAGCGACAGACCACGCAATTTCATAGGCTCTTGGCTCAGCTCCTGCCGAAGAGATGGCGTATATATGTCAGTCCTTCTGACAGTTTGAAATCTGTTGAATTTGCGGCGTTTGTCCAAACCTGCTGCAAGACGCTGGATTGCTTCGTGATGGCATCCAGCTCCGCCTGTTTGGCGCTGATATCTACAGTGTAACGCTGGTTCTCGGCTTGGAAGCTCATATATGCGGCGCGACGGGACTCGTCCTGGATGCTTGTCATTTCTCAGATACGCGATAAAAATATTCATTGCGACTTGCTGATGGCTTACCAGAGCATCAACTTGTTCTTGCGCATTCTTTCGTTCCTCTGCCACATGTCCTTCAACCTCCCGCACCGCTGCCTCGCGTCTGGATTCCCGCACGGTCAGCGTCTGAAAAACCAAAAACCTGGGAAGTTGCGATTCGTCGCAAGACGTACTGTTGTCGCTCCTGGAACACGTCGTCCAAGGCTAAAGATTCACGCTCGTTTTTTGCTTTGATTTGATTGTAGTGTCGCTCGATCTCTTCAAGATCCGTATCCGTATGTAGTTTGTCTACAAGTGTGTTGAAGTCACCGAGTTGACCCTGCAGGTCGCGCAACTCTTCCACAAGTCCATCGGCTCTGGAATAACCTCGTTAGACATCTCGAGACAAGACGCCATCCGGAAAGCAGATTTCCTACCTCTTTTCGAATGAAAGATAGTTTGCGTTCTCTCTCGACATCGAGTCGTACTCGTTGTTGAGTTTATTGATCTCCGAAGTCAACAGTGTAATCTTCTGTCGAAGTTCGCTTTGGAAGAACGTAATGTCCTGAATCATGCGGCCAGGCCCTGGAGATGAGGCGGAAGTCTTTCAGCAAAGATTGGAACGATCGTGAGCTCTTCGACTATGGCTTTACCCTGAGCACCGGTGCGCATGCCTCCCAGACCCTGTTGGGTCATCGGTCGATCCACAACCTGATACCCTAGCGACAAACGGATCAGGATCTGTTTGGTCCATGAGCGCTAATATCATCCTTACCAAAGCTTCCACGCGAGGCAGTAGTAGGTCGTCCCGTACCAGGCGGCCCTGCTCGCGTGCCAGCTAACAAATGTCTCGTTTAGCACAGGCGTGTCCAGCAGAACTCAGGTGTTTGGATTCGTGCGTACTTGCTCTCGCAGAAGGACTTGGTCCTCCACCTGGCGTTTTCCCCCATGCTAAACGGGAAAGAAGGAGATGCGTCAGCCTGGCTTCTTTAGCAGGTTTGCTACCTGCATCCCCACATAGCGAGCTGCCGGCGTGTAGGGATCCTATGGATCGACAGTCAGGGCCAGCCCTGATCAATCACGCAAGAGGTTCTGCTCCATGCGCTCTCGTAATGGCATTCTCCTCCTCCTACAACATCGTCATCGATCTACTCAACCGACATACATGTGGAAGCTCCAGCGCGGCTACTGGGGCGGTTTGCCAAGGAACCTGTAGGCGGTCGACCTGAGAAGAACAGAATTAGACTTGAGCAAGACCCAAGGATCGACAATGCTGATATTGAGATATGCGTACCGTACATTACTTCCGAGTGAGATGTGTTTCGAGTAGGGATATGGGCTCCACAAGTGCTGCTGAACGTAGAATCGTCATGTCGAGAACTGTCTCCGCCAGTCGCGCGAGGTACGCGTGAGCGCGGCGTGGCGCAGCATCTGATCTCGACAAAATCCGAAAAGCGCAACTGCTGCGCGCAAACGTCATAATGCTCACACACGAAAAGGTATAGGCATCTACTTCGTCAAAGCCAACAAACCAACATAGTGTAATGTCCATGGCCAAGGCCATTCTTGGTCGTCCCGTTCGTCTCGCGGTGGTCGGTTCGGGGGAGCGAGGGAAGATCTACGCAGGATACGCTCTGGACAACCCAAGTGCTTGCAACGTGGTGGCAGTGGCAGAACCCTCGGCGAGGCGGCGCGCCGCGTTCGCGAAGCGACATCCGAACGTCCAACCCTCCAACGTCTTCAGCGACTGGCGTCTGCTCGCCGCGCAAAGGCCGCGTCCAGCCGATGCGGTGGCCATCTGTCTTCTCGACCCGCTGCACGCCGAAGCCGTCGTGGCTTTCGCTGAGGCGGGCTACCATGTCCTCTGCGAGAAGCCCATGGCAATCAAACCTCTCGACTGCAAGGCGATCGTGGACGCTGTTACGAGCATGGGAACTGTCTTTGCGGTAACACAATGATGCGGCCGAGCTCCCGATGAAACATCCGTTTACGATCGTGCACGAAATCCTAGGTGTGCCATGTGTTGCGGTACAGTCCCTACAATGTTGCCATCAAGAATCTCATCGATGACAAGGCCTGCGGGGATCTTATCAACGTCGTTCACGTGGAACCTGTGGGATGGTGGCACTTCGCTCATTCGTACGTCCGGGGGAACTGGGCACGAGAAGATCGTTCCACGTTCTCCCTGATGGCCAAATCTTGCCAGTGGGTTTGGGTTTTGCTCGTGATGACCGTACGCATGTGAGCGGCTGGCTCAACTTTCGTTCTGCTGCCAGCGATCTCGATATTCTATGTCACTATATCGGTCACGATCATCCACCTGAGCGTGTGCACAGTTTTGGCAGCTTGACACACTTTCGCAGAGTGTCGAAACCCGTGGAAGCCGGGTCGGCTACGCGATGTCTGGAGTGTCAGCATGAACCGGATTGCCCATACTCGGCTCCCCGTCTCTATCTGGACCCGAGGCGGCAAGACGAGCGAGGTTGGCCGGCCTCGGTCCTCATCAGCGGCGGACCGTCCCCCGATTCCGTCGAACCACCCGTGCCCACCACCGATCCGACGACAGATCCGCTCCCAAGAAGCGCTTCGACCGCAGCGGACATCGAAGATGCTCTCCGCACCGGTCCGTACGGTCGATGCGTATACGAATGCGACAACGACGTCTGCGACCATCAGGTTGTCAACATTCAATTCAAAGGCGGACCCACCGCCAGTTTCACGATGGTGGGATTCTCGGGCGAGGTGTGCGAGCGTCAGACCCGGATCCACGGATCCCGTGGTCAGATCGTCGGGAATTCGATCAACATCACCGTCACGGACTTCGTCAAAGGGACTACCCGTGTGCTCACGCCGGAGGATTACTTGCCTCGCGACGCGAATGGGGAGCTGCACCCTCAGAGCTCCTCGGGACACGGCGGTGGGGATCACGGGCTGATGGACGCTTTCATTGGAGCGATCAGGGACGCTGATCCGAAGAGGTTGGGGTGCACACCGTCTCAAGCGCTGTTGTCTCATGCCCTGGTGTTCGCTGCCGAAGAGGCGAGACTTGAGACGAAAGTGGTGGACATGATGGACTTCATGCGCCGATCGGGAATGGCGTCTTGAGCTGCTGCTTGGCAAGGGATCTCCTTTTTCGAACGCTTACTTTACTTATCAAATAACTAATAATATGACACCAATTCTTATACAAATCTCGTTTTGGAGATATTTCCGACCCACACCTTCAGATCTTATTAGTAATGTCCGACGGACACCGCCTTCAAAGACGGCCGCAAGAGAACTGGTCGCATACGAAGAGGGTTCGGCGAACTGGCAATGGCGGAACGGTTGCGAGGCTTATCGCTAATGCTAAATCATCAGTGATGAGCAGTGTGTTTGCCGGAACGGACTGTCATATCTTAGTAAAAAGCAGTTAATTGGCCAATTATTGGCTATATGATTCAGAGGAGGCTCTCGACGGTGGCTGCATGAGCCTTTCAATAGTGTTTTATCCAAACTTTCCACGTCCCCAAGAGAGCCGAGGTAAGCCCCGAAAGGGCTTGCCATCCATCGCTGATGCCTCGATCCCCTAGTTGGAGAACATCCACCGAGCAGAACATCAGATCTGCTAGAAGCTTCGCGAGGGAGACCCGGTGAACGCCCAACTTGACTGTCAGGGCCGCCGCAGCCTTCTCTGCGGCGACCACCTCGTCTTCCACGCCGCCGAGGGAAGCGACAGCGACCTTTTCCTTGCTCTTCTCCAGTTTGTGTGCCAGGACCAGGCCGCCCTGTAGATTCTCGTGCAGGTCGATGAATATCGTCAGAAACCACATTCGATCCGCCCACACCGTCGCCTTCTCGTACAGAGGCTTTGAAATGAAGCCCAACTTCCCCGCCACGACCAGGTCGTCCGCCCATCCATTCACGATGCCGACGATGGCATTGATCAATCCCAAACGATGTCGCAAGGTATCGATGGCGGGTGCATCCTTCTTGGGCGCTTCACCGCTGACGTCCACAAGCTCCTGAAGCGAGTTCAGCCAATAGAGAAGACGCATGATCTTGCGGGCAGTGGAAAAGTTTGACACGGTCGTTTTCGCGTGGGCGTGCAGAACGGGCGTGGACTTGGAAGTCAGGAGATCTGCCCACAACGCGGACTTGAGCGCGTACTGGATGCACTTCAAGACTTTGTCTCGACCGTCGGTGAGAAGCAGTACCCGACGCAGGATGAGTACCTGCATGAGCAAGTTTGTAGCCGCTTTCCGGGCTGGGGCCGAGCTCGCCGCCGGCCCATGGCTGTTTGACGGGAAAACGCGCGGCCCTTTGCCGTCCATCCCCTTATCTGACATCTGCAAGGCAACAGGTATCGAGGGCGCGGTCTCCGTCGGGTTCCTGAGCTGGACAGGGTGAAGGACAATTGATGACGGATTCGAAGATGCTGACATCTTCTCAACGATGCTGGACCTCGGAGACCCCCGACGGCTCTGGGAAGGAGTGGAAGAGGCGCTGAAAGTAAACGATCCGCGCGTCACGATACCGGGTCGCTGCGAATCTGAGGTAGGACTGTTGGGCAAGACTGGACCGCCGAGGTACGACGCCGAGCCTCGTCCGACGCCGCGAAGCCCGAGACTGAGGCTAGGATGGGAGTGAAGGTTGCCTATACTCCGACTTCCTTGTTTGCGGTTTTCAGCGAGACCGCCAAGAGCAGCCGAGTTCAAAGCTTCCTGTGAAGCGCTCAGTGGAAAGGCCCTTATGGAAGGTCCAGACATTTCGTTATGGACATGGGGAATGTCAACCTTCGAAGCAGTGGCAAAGGCAAGAGTAACGGATGGACGACTACCTCTAATAATAGCAATACGATATGGATTCTGGTCGTTCTGAAGTCCGCCGCCAGCCTCAAGATCTCTTGAGTTTTGCATACGAGAATCAAATATTGAAGAGCTCTTTCGAGAGGCTCGGCAGTTCTCTAGATGAAAAAGCCACCCTCGTTACCTCACCATGCTTCCGAGAAGTCTTTATGTGTGACAAACAGAAGCCCAAAAAGAAACAGTGTGTAGTTGGGGCGAAGAGAAACTTGGCTTTCCACCGATTATGCTGACTGGTTGAAAGCAGTGTCCAGGACATCCAGGAAAAGCGCGGAGAGATGGCTGGCGTAGGTCCTCACGGCAACCGCGGTTCCCTGGCCAACGGGGGTCAACTTGATTTCACTTAGGAACAGGGTTCCATCAGCCATCCTGGAGGATGCGTAAATGGTGTTCTGAAAACCCAAAAAGATGAGACGGAGTGCAACGAAGGTGCTCCGACTCTCCGCTACACGTACCACTCCGTCCATAACGCGAGTCGCCACGGTGACGATTCCAAAAGGCTTGAGGCGCTGAGCTGTTCGCTCCGACACACCAGGTGCGGTGCTTGCGACGGCGCCGACTGATCGAGTGCTCTGCCGCTCCTCTCCCATCTCGCCCCAGGTCCGGACCCAGGTCGTAGCGTCCAGTGGTGGCGCATCGGGGCTGAGTAGAATGTGCAAGGGAACCAGTGTCTGCAGGTAGAGGATCGACACGGATGTTTTCAAAGCGATTTGCAGATCTGAGTTATTGTGTGATTAGTGCCGCACGACGAACCCTAAGAAACCGAATTGACTGATGCATACTGTTAACTGGTGTGCTAGGTTGTGGCAGACCCTCCACGCGTAGCGCAACACTCGTCTCGACCGCTGCGTTGGGGAAGATGGGCCCTCGCACGTCAAGATTGCCGGGCACCAAACTGAAGCTGTTTTTGTTGAACAGAATCCCTTGCGTTGTGAGCGGCTGAAGAGCCTTGTTCGCCAGTGTAAGGTCCAGATACATGACTCCTTGTCGCCTTGCAACTAATTTTGGGGACGTCAATAGCTGCGACAGTTGGCTCGGGAGAAGAGGTATGAGACGCATAACTTACATGTCCCGGAGATCTCCAGCCCCTTTCCATTTTGTGCCGACAGCAGAAGGACTTTCGGAGCAGCGTTCGCACCATGGATGTCCATGGCGAGGGACGCAAGGTCTCCTCCGGTCCCAGATGACGAGGACAAACTAAGCCCTGCGAGGGCACCCGTTATTCCTGATCCGGAAGGTTGCTGGTAAGAATTAGACGGAGGCGGCGGCGTTGCCGTAGCGGTATTGGAAGAAGTTTTCGCGAAAGGGTCAAGAGTAGCAAGCGGATTGGGTGTGCCAAGCGAAGCGGTTGGTGGAGCAGCCATTGGAACCTGACTGACCATTGAGGCTACCAGCGCTCCACTATGACCAGCTGGGAAACTGCCGGTGCCACTCGGATTGTAGACTGGTGATTGAGGTTGGGATGGTGCTGCGAATGGGTTGTTGGCGTGGGTGTTCAGCTGTCCCAAAGTGCTTGCGGCGGAATGGGCAGAATGTCCTCCCTGGTTTCCATATCCTTGAGACCCTTGAGCCCCGTAGCCTGCAGATCCGCCAAGACCACTTAAGACATCCGACTGAGAAAGACCTCCAATACCAGCTCCCGAAATCCCGTTTCCATACTGTCCTCCGTAACCGCCGTAGGGATTCTGGCTTTGGCCCTGGTTAGGAGTTTGACTCTGAATTTGCTGCTGATCGTGTTGACTCATGATGAAGGACGAGTTCCCGAAGCCAAGGTCGTTAAGGCCGCCATACGAGGGATTGGAGGTATCAGGGTCACCAAAGGCTCCCCCCACGTCGGCGCCGGAATCATCATAACCTCCGCCCATGTCTAGATCGAGCAAATCGTTGATGTTGACCTGGGGTTGAGCATGCATTGGCGACAGTGCGACGTCATCCGCGTACGGATTGTTCATTGCTCCCGTCGCGTAAGGATTCACATCGTCAGGCGCATCCTGAGGCAATCCCGTTCGGACCTGGTTTCGGAAAACAAGCGCCTTGCTTGGCATCAACTTACGAGGTTTGATGCCGCCGATGAAGCTCGATGCAGGTTTGTGGTATATGGAAGCAAGGGTTGAGACATGGAGCAGCAGCTCTTGAAGAAGCTGGCTATCGATGTTGTCAGTCTCGGTGGAAATGGCCGGCTTATCGGATAAGATGATTGCCTTGGCAGCCACGGGATCCGTCGACAATAATCGCCAGTAGATAAAACCACGGTCACGAAGATCGGGGTTATCGCTTTCTTCCGTAGCGAATTTCAGCACTTTCGGCACAAGTTCTTGTCCGACGCTAGGTCTTTTGATGAAAAGCTTAACAATGGCAGTGAGCAGAGCCAGCTGCACCTCCGCCGTCTCCTCCAGGAACTTTTCGAGGAATTGATCGAGTAGCTCGTCGGCATTCTCGATCCGATCGGCGTACTGACCGATGATCCAAATCATAGAGGCTTTCGCGTCCGGCTCGTCCAGCGAGTCCAAATTCTCGCAGAGTGTGCCGATGATAGATTCGTACCGGTTGGGATACTTTCGGAAAATATCCTTAATTACGACAATGGCCTCTTGCACAACGTAATTGACCTTGGTTTGAATGAGTTCTACCAAAGCGCTGATGCACCTGTCCGCAGCCGACTCAATTTTGATGGCGCATCGACCAATTGACCTAACAGCCTTACGGACAAAGTCGACATCCACTTCGGAAGAATATTCCTTCAGCTCGGGCAAAACTTCGTCGATATTGCTGTCGTTGGCAAGTCGAACCATGATCTCCAGCTTCGCCATTTTCACGTAAATCGGGTCATTGTATTTGCAGAAGAAGACCTTCAGCTCGTTTTTGAGAACGTCTGGTTTCCTTTGCAAGAGGAGCAAGATATTTCGCAGAGCCACGTATTGCACCTCGGGACCACTGTGCAAAAGCGTCACTAAGAATTGAGAAGATTAGGCAATTGCTCGCACTCCTTCTCAGATTGTTCTTTTGTGCCGTACCAAGTGGCGGCCCAAGCCTACGCAGCAACGCGTTAACGACATCTTCGTTAGGAGTATAGTTTGTAAGATATAGTATGACGCGGGTGGCCGTCATTACAACAGCCGAGTTCGCGTGCTGCAGTCGAGGGCTGATACGATCGGCCAGAAGCTCCGCGTCTTCCGCCTCTTGGGGCACAACCCGCATAATTGCGTCCAGTAAATAAGCTTGACCCCATCTGAGCAGAGATAAGGTCAGCAGAATATGGATAATACGGAGCTCTGAAGACTCCACGTACTCGGAACTTTCGTTCAATGCAGTCAGCAGTTTGTTCGCTTGCGAGACGTCCAACGTGAAGTCAAAGTGATCCGAGCGATCCGAGATTTCCATCAAAGCTGCGACTGCGTTTGCCACCACCTGCATTTGGCGGTTCAGCTATCAATCACCGAGGAAACTCTCAGAAAAAAAACGATACCGTAGAGTTATCGTGGTTGAGTAGTCCTTTCAGCTGGTCCAGAAATCCTTCTTTTTCTACCATTTCTCGGTTGTGCATGTAAAGTTTGGCAACGCATATCGCGGCGGTCTTAGCGACGTATGGATCCTTGTCCTTCAGGGCACGATGAAGCGGACGGCAGAGCTCGTCCAAAATCCGATCCACGTGGATGTAACCCATCGTTCTGATTGCGAGTGCACGGATAAGCGGATTGGGGTCTTCTGCGTCCTTTGAGTTCGTGGGTGAGCTCTTGTCACGTTCGAGTACGGATTGACCAGCGCCGTCTCCTTTCGCCAAACATTGATTGTCGCGCCCTTCTTCTTCGGTGCTTCCCTTCATCGAGTTTGTGACCAGACCATCTCGCCGCTCACCTTTGCGAGGGTGTTCACGGCCATCACGGCAAGATCAGGCTTGCTACGCGCGTAATTTATCAAATACAGATAGACCATCTTTTTGACCTCCAGCACGGGTACGTTCATGCATCCCACGACGTCTGGAAAAAGTGGGGACATGTCGTTTCCCATCGTCATATTGGCGACAATTTTCTTCATGGCGGTCTTCTTCTTAGTATGCTTTGGATCTTTCCGATCCGAGCCCAGTTCCGCTCGCAGGTCATGAATCTTCCCTTTTGTGCAAACGTAAAAGGTTCAGGCGTCGAGGCATGCGATACTCGCTTTCATCATGATAGAAACGGCCTCGATATTCGTACCCCTCTGAAAGTATTTTGCGTCCGACATGATGGGACGCTTTTTCAGTTCCCAAAGGTAGTGTAAGGGGAAGGGATGCGGTGAATGTGGTCGCGAGATGGCAAAAGGAGAAAGCCCATGTTATGGCGCGCAACCGAGCGGCGGGCGCACATGCTTTTGGACAGTGACCAAACCAGCTTTACCTACGGTATATGACTTCTTTGGCAGCCCCAGCCCGCACCATCACTCCCCTTTGTGAGGAGAGGACTATGCCTGACGGAGAACGGATTCACCAATGCAGAGATGATCTCAAGATGATTGCGGATCAGGATTCTCAGAGGAAGGAGCCGGATTTGACTGGCCAGACGGTGGAAAAAGCGTCGTCACTACCTCGGCCTGTACCTGTTCGGCGACTACTCGTTACTCCTCTATAAACGATCTAATTCCCGACAAGCTTGTACAGCCGTGTCGCTTGAGCGGGAGTTATCCGCAGACCATAAACTCCGTCATCTCTGCTACCAATGACAATCATATCTCCGCAGGCAACCGGCGATGAGAAAACGCCTGCCTCCCGGTCACCGACCTGACACCGAGCCCTGACCCGTCCGCCCTCTTCCAGATCCAGCAGGTGCAGCGCACCCTGCATGTCAACGACCAGCAAGCCATGCGTGCTCAAAAACACGCTGGCGAACCCAGCGATGGCCTCCACCCGCCAGATCTCCTTTCCCGTCTCTTCGTCCATCCGCCGAACTGACCGATCGTGAGAGCATGCCAGGATCCCATATCGAGCTGTCACGCACGGCGAAGCAAAGACAGGTGCGTCGAACTTGTGACGCCAAAGCAATGCCCCTGTAGCGCCATCAAGCGAATAGATGGAATGATCGACGCAACCGAAAACGAGATGACCGCTCCTGGGCGAAACTTGCGGCGACGAAAAGATGGGATGTCGATTTTCCGTATACGCGGTCCACAACTGCAACGGCATGTCGGGGTCCAAGATCGAAAAGCTGTTAATCGCACCGTTCAAAGAACATGAAAACATTCTTCTGCATGGGTTCGAAAGATTTATGAGATACGGATAGCATGACAATTTGGACAGCACTACTCCATCGTACCGAGAGGCCACGTCTACTGCGCACGAGGCAAACACAGGTGCTCCAACGGGGGCCTTCAGAATGCAAGCCGGCTTTGGTGAGGTGAAGTCCAAACAGTACAGATTGGAATCATGCGATCCAACCCAGACATATGAGGAGGCTGGATCTGCAATTGGCGAGCACCTGGATACAACTCAGAAACAGGAACAGTGCTCCCTTCTCGACGCCTAGCACTTACTTGACTTCAGCGCCTGTACGGTATTTTCCTGCGATGGTTCCAGACGCTGCATTTAGCGCGTAGATGTTGCCATCGTAGCAACCCACGATGACCATCGTGCCACCTGGGATCACGCATGCACTACTCTCAATGCGCCCGCCCAGTTGCGTTTTCCACAGGGTTTTCCCCGTATCAACCTCGATGGCGGCAAAAACTCCGGAATGTGATCCAATAAAGGCCACTGCCGGTCTGACTCCAGGAGCATAGATCACCGGAGAGGCGTCAACGCATTTGCCTAGATCCACTCGCCACTGACAAACAACTGATATTGGCTCAGTCCCGGGCTCGACTGTACCATCTTCAGCAGGGGTAGCATCCATGGCTCGGTTGAAGCAAGCATAGTCGCCTCCCGATCGTAGCCTTTTGATTGGTCTGACAAACGCAACGTTTGTTTCGTAGGGAGAGAATGCCTCAGAGGCGTTGCGGGCAACATTTTTCGGGGCGGTCTTCAGCGGGTGAACGATCTCAGTGACGAAATTAGCCAGGTCGTCAATCGTTCGATGCAGGATGTAGGAAAAGATCCTGCAGGAAAACGTATCAGACAAAAACCCGATGACCAGATTCACACGGGGCGTTGATACCGCTTCTGCAAAGGATCTGATAAAGTCTTTTCTCTGAGCAGTAGTGCTACGGAAAGAGGATTGGTGTGAGTGTTGCAAAGGAGTTTCCGAATATCAACGCGAAGAAGCACCTATCCATCCCACGATGTCGGACAGCAAGCGGGTCGCATCAATGCTTGTGCCGCCTTCAGCTAAGAACCAGCGAGACCGCACATCATCGGGATCGCTCTGATGTAATTGGGGGAGGTAATGTCCGACAACGTTGAGCACATGTTGTCGAGTCTCTTCTGGCAATGATGGGTGGCTCAAAGTACGTGGTGTCAGACTGGGCGGGTCATTCCCGGCTAGCATCGTAAGCTGTGCTCGGTCAGCCTGCATCAAGTTTAGCGTATTTGAAAGGTGTAGCCATTATTTCTGTCTACTCTGTCACCTTTCCATGGGGTGTCATGGGCAGCTCAGCCACAAAGCGGATGTCTTCCGGGCGAGAGTAGAATGGCATGTCCCTCATGAGTTGTGCGTCAATCTCACTGCGAAGCCGGGTTATACCAGCCACATCCGAGAGTACTGACGCTCCGATCGCGACAAAAGCAACCAACGTTTCCCCTTCGGACAACGTTCGAGTCACCACCCTTGCAATTCAAATTAGCCCCCCAGTGAGAACGAACTAACGGCTTGGCTCCTTACTCGGATCGGATGACGGCGTGGTTTCGATCAAGGACGTCTGCGATCGCTTCCAAGCAGATTCGGTAACCAGAAAGTTTGATTTGGTTGTCACCGCGACCGCTAAAGGTAATCTTTCCGGATGCGGGATCTTTATGCACTAAATCCCCGGTATTTCGCATGCTGGACTTGAATAGATGAGAGGCTGTACATGTCTGCATGGCAGTCTTTATTTTTGTGCACCTTGCCGCAGCTTCTTCATCGCCAACAAAACAAACACGCTGTGGGCCCCCGATCCAAAGCTCTCCGATATTATCCTTGATGTTTCGCACTTCCACCACCGTTTCGTCGAGTGAGTCGCCTACCAGCACCTCCTGATCATTGACAATCTGGAGAGTTGCCCACACACTGCATTCCGTTGTTCCGTAGATGTTGAACAGATCCACATTCCTGGGCATTTGCGCAAGAGTGACAGGGAACGGCTCCCCACCGAGAATAACCGTCTTTACGGGTGTGAGTCCTTGTAAGATGTCGCGGCGCTGCTCAGTATCGAATCGCATAAAAAGGGTGGGTGTCATCGACAGCCAAGAAATATCGGTATCTCGGATGAGCTTCACAAGACTAGTCGGATCGAGCAAAGTACTGCGCGCTGGGATAACCAGCGTGCCCCCTGTTGTCAGGGGAAGCATGACTTCGATCAAGTGGGGATCAAATGTCGGTGCTGAACTCAGTAGCATTGTTGCGGGTCGCTCGTTGTCAACATGCAGACGTTTCCTTCGATAGGATCGGGTTAGGGCGGGGAACATACGCAATAATAGAGACGGTCCAAGAAGCAACATACTTTACAGCGTTCAAATTGCATTCAAAGCTCGCGGAGGGAACACGGACGGGCACTCCTATGCCTCCCCGCGTCGTCCCTGAAGTATGAATAATATAGAGGATATTCCGATGCATATGGAGAACCTCGTACTCTATCGGACACACCGCATCAGGGGCATCCCCACTTGCCGCACATGCGCCACACCCTACCTACCCATGAGGTCTTCCAGGATAACCAGAGAGCATCCGAAAAGGGCTTCTTGCAATTCTACTACTAGACATCTCGGAAATTCTGAGCGGATCATCTGGTTCCACGTTCAGGCGTAGCTCCGAATTCTTTGAACTTGCCGTGCCTCATCTGCTGCACGACCTCACCTGGACAATGGAATTCTGACAGATGATGTTGCGCACGGTTCCCATGCGTCGGACCGTCGATAGCATGTGGGTCACAGAGCGTGGACTACACGCCAAAGGAATGTACGTTGCTCGCATCTTTATCGTAGCAAGCAAAGCAATGACCAAGGTATGGCAGGCGGGTAGCGCCACGGCCACGTACGACCTCTCGCAGACCTAGCAAAGTGAGTCACTATGTTACTTTTACGAGTGACCTCTCGTCGTCTGATCCGTACGTTTGCCAGTGTCAAGGTACGCTCGAGTTGGTCGACATCTTTGCCAAGTTGGCCATAACTGATTTTGAGTATTTCCCCACAATCGTCTTGACACAGCAGCGCTGTTGTGCGAGGGTCTTGTAGAGAACATGGCGAATAAAGAGTCGTCGTCGTTTGCATGGCGTCGACCGTCAGAGCAACCTGGCTGCAGCAGCACCTTGCTCAGAACCCCCTATTATCCGTATCCTAATTCGGACAAGTGGAGCCACCAGCCCCACGGTTCGGGATTGCCTCATCGGCTCACGCACCTCACCGTCGCTCACCGTAGGCATAAGACCGAAGCTTACCTTTCCCACCTCAAACGGGACGCCACGATGCTGCTGCGTCGCGAAGGATCGTATGCACTGCTCCTGCTGCTGGCTTCCGCTCTATCGGTCGTGTCTCCCGTGACTGCCTCGTCTGACACGAACCCTCATGCCGACATCTTCGCCCTCCCTCAGCACAAAGTTTTCCTGGCCCATACGCTTCTGAAGGAGTCCGACGTCAACTTGATCGTGGATGGTCCCGTCCCGACTCAGTTCATGCGAACACACGACGGTCAGAAGCTCATCTGCACGTTGCCTAAGCCGAAAGGCACCGACAAGAAAGACGTTGCCGAGACTCCCGAGGCTCCACGACTCGACCTCGCCCTTCGGAACGCTCAGGACGCTTTGGGACCCGGCAAGATCGGAGGGTGTCTGCACTTCTTTCAGCCTTACTGGACCTACGAATTCTGTCCGCATTCTCATGTCAGGCAGCTGCACCCCATGACGGATCAGGAGATAGCGAGCCTCACTCCCGCTCAGCTGGCAGAGCGACGCGCTCAGAACTACGTGATCGGAAAGTACACTCCTCCCGCCTTGCCTCAGCAGCAAGGAGGAGAGGGACAGGAAGCCACAGTGGCCGTCGCTGCACCAGAGGACGGGGGGCTGGCCATCGTGGAGAAGCAGCAAGCAGGGCGAACCCATGCATACATAAGCCAAAAGTGGGACGGCGGGACCGTCTGCGAGCTAAACGGGCAGCCCCGGAGTGTCGAAATCCAGGTGCGTTCCGGACGGAAACTTTGAAGATGAATGTGAATAAGCTGCGAGGTCTGACTGAATGGTGAACGTTCCATTTTCAAACAGTACTTTTGCAATCCACAAGCGATTCAAGATCAGATTCTCCACATCCGTGAGACTGCCACGTGCAAGTACCTTGTCACGGTGCACACGGCACGTCTGTGCACGGATCCCGTGTTCGTGCCGCACTCTCCTGACGGGAACTCGAATGTTGCGTCCATCTCATGTCACCCTCATCTCGCGGACCCCGCCACCCCAAAGGAACATTTTGACACGGACATCTCGCATGTCGCCGCACTGAACGGCGCTCCAATCTCTCTCGTAAAATTCCTCAAGTGGAGACAACAGAAGCAGATGCAGCAATCTGCGGCTTCCAGCGCCCCTAAGAAGACACTAGCCCAAGCAGCGGCCAAGCCAGCAAAGTCCGCTTCCGCGCCCAGCATTCAGGTAGATTGGACGACCGAGGCCCTTCAAGAGGCAGTCCACGGGTGGGCAGCGGCTCTTTTGGGACAACAGAGAGATTCTTCCGCGGCGGACTCAGCAGACCAAGACGACAATGCCGTTCTCGGAGATCGCATCAGGACGCTTTACGACGATCTCTTGAAAACCTACGGCGACGGAAATAACGCTGCCGACGATCGACCCGCGACACCGAAGACCAAGATTACACGGTTGACGGGGTCGGACGAGACGCCGCGCAGAAAGCAGAAGCAAACGGTCATTGTCGAGGAAGAGAATCAGGCCGACGCCGGGGACACTCTGATGGACGCGCTGGCGTCCCTGCTCGCTGACGTTTTGGAGGACGTGGGCCACGAGGAAGCCGCATGGGGAGATCTGGTCAATGACGAGTTTGAGGGTGAAGACGTTGTGGGGATGGATGACGCGGCAAGGTGGATGCGCTGGTTCACGGATCCTCGTCGTGAGCCAAACACGCACCCTCCGGAAGCGGAGCAAAAGCACGTGAAGGAGAAGGCGTCGCAGAACGGAGCAAAGGCCGGAGCCGGGTTGAAGGAACCAAAGAAGACGAAACTTCAGTGGACAGTCGTCGATCCTTCCAAAAAGGATCAAAAGCGCGCAACGCCGGCTGGCGAAGAGGCCAAAGATGAAGTCGTCAATGCGGCAAGTGGGAAGGAAGCTTCTTCATCTGCGAAGAAGAAACCTGGAAGCAATAAGCGCAGGAAGGCGGGTCCTATTTGAAAGCGTAAACAATCCTCGCTCACGACGCGCTCTGCTACTTGTATATTCTTCTCTAAGCAAACTGCTCCTTACTCGTCCGTAGTGCATCCTAATGACGCGCTGTTTACCTTTTGAAAAGCGAGAGGACTTCAGCAAGGGATTGCTCGGCAGTATCCTGGTACCAGCCCATTACTTACATTCTTGATGAACTTGTATAGCGTACCACGAGTAGCCTTGTATGGCGGTTCGACCCATTCTTTTCGGCGCGCCGCAAACTCTTCTTCAGATACATTCACCGAGATAGATTTTGTGTTGGCGTCGATGCTGATAACGTCGCCCTCCCGCACGTGAGCGATAGGTCCGCCTACTTGGGCCTCCGGAGTGATGTGACCGATGATGAACCCCTGTGAAAGTTGGTCAGCACTCAGAGAACTCGTGATCAAGGCAATCGACCACAAGCAGGCCGCATACGTGAGATCCACCAGAGAAGCGACCGTCCGTGAGAAGTGCGACGTCGCTACCAAGTCCGGCGCCCATGACCGCGCTGGTCGGAGTCACTGTCCAGAAAGGGTTAGCCCATAGGTCAATGCACGAGGCGAGAACGGATGTACATACACATCTCGGGCATCCCCGGTCCACCCTTTGGTCCTTCGTAGCGGATGACGATCACATCGCCCTTCTGTATCTTCTTCTCTTCGAGAGCAGCGAGCATGTCCTCCTCGCAATCGTACACTCGTGCAGGCCCTTGGAATGTTAACCCTTCCTTGCCAGTGATTTTGGCCACGGAACCTTCCGGTGCCAGGTTCCCTCTGAGAATTTGAATATGACCCGAGGCCTTGATCGGTTTGTTGAGCGGTCGGATGATGTCCTGACCAGGCTTAAGGCCAGGCAGATCCGCGAGGTTCTCCGCGAGTGTCTTTCCGGTGACCGTCAAACAGTCGCCGTGTAGTAGGCCTTCTGCCAGAAGGTATTTCAAGACGGCGGGAATGCCTCCAACATCGTGAAGATCCGCAAAGACATACTTCCCACTATCACGAGCATCGCGTGAGCTGAAAGAATGCAGCGCAGGGTCATCACAGAGTTGTCATCCTACCTGGGCTTGAGGTCTGCGATGAAGGGAACGCGATCGCTGATGGTTTGGAAATCGTCGATGGCAAGCTCAACGCCAAGCGCACGCGCCACGGCGACCAGATGAAGCACCGCGTTCGTGGATCCTCCCAGTGCCATAGTAAGCACGATGGCATTCTCAAAGGCCTTTCGGGTCATAATGTCCTTGGGTGTGATGTTGTGTTCCAGCAGGTGCTTCATTGCAGCGCCTGCTCTCCGACACTCTTCGAGCTTGTCAGGATGCAACGCAGGAGTAGACGAGCTATACGGCAGGCTCATTCCCATGGCTTCAATCGCACTTGACACTAAGTGGTCTGAAGTCAGATCTTCTTCCTTGCATGGCTCCTCGATTGCGAGGTTCACTCACTCGTGTTGGCAGTATACATGCCACCGCATGCGCCAGCGCCGGGACAGGAGTTCTTTACGACATCCACTCTCTCCTCTTCGGTGATTCGGCCAGCGATGTACTCTCCGTAGACCTGGAAGGCGGACACGATGTCCAGAGGCGCGCCGGTGCACGATTTGCCGGCCATCGTGGAGCCTCCGTACACCACCAAGCTGGGACGGTTCAGGCGAGCCATGGCGATGAGACAGCCCGGCATGTTCTTGTCGCATCCAGGTATCGAGATGTTGCCGTCGTACCATTGAGCGGCCATGACCGTCTCGATCGAGTCTGCGATGATCTCGCGCGACTGCAGCGAGTAGCTCATCCCCTCGGTGCCCATGCTGATTCCATCACTGACTCCTATCGTGTTGAAACGATACCCGACGAGGCCAGCCTCCTTGACGCCCTTTTTTACTTCGGCCGCTAGGTCCAGGAGATGCATATTGCATGGGTTACCCTCGTACCATCTATAAAGACGCCGAGATGTCAAAGGTACTGGCAATTGATTTGCAAAGAATAGCAGGACTCACACGCTCGATATGCCAACCTGCGGCAATGCAAGGTCTTTCGATGTAAGACCGGTGGCGTGTACTAAACGTGAAGAGAACGAGAGTTAGGCCCTCTCGCGCTACATCGAGCCAAAGCAACCGGAGGCAAACGACTAACGCATTGCTTGGGAGGCGCCCTGCGCTTTGGACTGTGTTATCCGTGCGCTGTAACGATTGGCCGATTCGGTGTTGGCTGGGGCTGTGGCGTATGCTCGACATGCTATGAAAGATCTACGAACATGCGCGCTCAGGAACAAGTTCATTACGAGATGCTCGACGAAGAGAGTGCCTCACTGCAGTGCCGCACTACGCGAGTATGACAAGAGGCGTTTCCGCGCAAGGGGAGTGCCAAAAGACATGATCCCCAGGAGCGAGCTGTATGAGAGAGGCAGACGGGTTGTGGGTAAATTCCTCGGATGGATGCGTACAAGAAACGTCGAGAAGGGGGAAAGGGAGGAGGAAGCTGGCGATGGGAAAGATCATCAAATCAGCTGTGCGTCACGAATCATCAGCGCTTTCGAGAAGGTATGTCCGAACATCTGTCCGAAATCGTTTACCCAGCCTCCCAATTCTCAACAGGACAAAGACCAGTCAAAGGGCAAATCGCGGGTGCTGTATAGGATAGCGGTAGTGCCATCCTACGGAATGTAGATTGTCTGGTTTTCGACACCCAAAAATGACGTGAAGGCAGGGTGTGATCTGCTTTCCCGTACAGGAGGGAAGAAACGGGATGCCATCTGATGGCAATCTCGTCCACGAGCGGGAGCCTGCGCCGCCTGTACGTGTGTTGACGGGAAGAGATGTCCGGCGAAAAGTACAGCGCAAGAGGGG